>PVIU01010487.1:0-69804 GCA_004026605.1 Ondatra zibethicus | reverse complement strand
AAGACATATCTTTTAGTCACTAGTATGTACATAAGGACATTTTAATTTGTTTCTTGTCTTTCATTTAGCAAGGTATCTATGTCCTTATCCTCAAGGTTTTTGTTGTTTTTAATATTTATTTTTATTTTATGTACATTGGTGTATTGCTTGCATGTATGTGTCAGTGTAAGACTGTTGAATCCTTTAAAATGGAGTTACAGATAGTTGTGAGCTGCCATGTGGGTGCTGGAAAGTAAACCCAGGTCGTCTGGTAGAGCAACTGGTCCTCTAACGGCTGAGCCCTATTTTTGCTGTTCCATTTTGGTTTTATTTTTTTCTTGCTATTGATAGTCAGAAGTCTTCAATCTCTTGGCTTTCCTACCTCAGGCTCCACACGCTGGAGTTGAGGTGTGCATGCCTGTTCTCCAGGTGTTTTCTCCCTATTTGTTTCAGTGATGACGTGCTATGTCCAGGCTCATCACAGTGTAAAGAAACTGTCGTCTTTAAGCACATGAACTGACTGGTACTTTATTGGCAAATGTTGTTGATGAATACTTCCAACAGTGTCTCTTCTTATCCCAGGGCACCAGGGCTCTTCAGTTTAATTGACACCATGTGGCCCCCAGTGATGCCTCTGGCCGAGCCTTCCTGTGGCCAGCCCAGTGAAGAGGTAAGCCGCCCAGCCTTGGAAAGCTCCTTGTCAGGAACTGAGTTAGGCACTCCTACTGTAGTCAGATGGCCATGTCTTTCCTTGGGCAACACTATGCTACTAGTTCCTTTGTCTAGAGTGATGTGTGAGTGTCATCTAGGACAGACCACAGCTCCTCTCCAGTGCCAATATTCTGATGGTTCTTTTCCATGCTCCTCTGGTAAATTCTTGATGAATTTTGATTTTGTATTTGTGAGAAATACAAAATCGGCCTCAGTCTGGAACCTATACTGACCTTAAACTCAATGTAATCCTTTTTCTTCAGCTTCCCAAGTATTAGAATTACAGGTGTGTGCCTGCAAACTCAATCATGATGCAATCCTCACTCACTGCTGCAAGTCAGTCTTCGTTAGCCTCATCCTGAAGCCGACATTGTGCTTTAAATTCCTTTGCAATAGTTTATAAAGTCAACACTCAGTTATCAATTAGAACAGATGCTAGGTAGAATCCATAAATAGTCAACAGAAGTTTCCCTTTTCATCATCACATTGTTCCTTGTAGGGACTTAGACAGCAGCAAAATAAAAAGTCAAGAAGTTTCTTCTACTACCCTTTGGATTTGCTCATCAGGGTGGCTGCTTTAGTCTACAGTGCCCAAAGCACCCCTCTCTCCCTCTCTCTCTCTCTCTCACACACACACCTCCCTTTTATTCTTCCTTCTCCCTCATCACCCACCTTGCCTGTGGTGTGCGTGCGTGCGTGCGCACTAGAGAGAGAAAAAGACAGAATGTGTATGGGGTGTGTGTGTGTGCATATAACAGGCATACATAGATGCTGAAGCTTGCTGTCAGAATATCTTTCTTCAGTTGCTTCTCCACCTCAAGTGCTTGAGAGAGGATATCTCTCTGGAACTCACTATTTTGGTTGGATTGCCTGGCTACTGAGCCTTTGGGCTCCTTCTGTCTCTACCCCCAAGTACTGGTGTTCCATCACACCAGCTTGTTCATGGGTTCTGGGGAACTGAATTTTGTGGCAAGTACTTGACCTACTAAGCCATCTCTCTAGCTTCTTGTAGCTGGCTTTTTAGCAGAGTGCTGTATGTATGACATGTGAGCCTGTGCCAGGGAGCATCATCCTTCTCAAAATTTCTGTCTGCAGATTCTGTAAGGAGCAATTTCTAAGTGGTGCTTGCAGTATACTCTGAGGAATAGAGTTCTTCTTCTGTTTTGTTTTGTCACTGGGCCTTGTGTATCTTAGGATGACCTTAAAGTCCTGGTACCCCTGCTTCTTACTCCCAAGAGTGGAAATTGCAGGCTTATGTTACCATGCCTGGCATGAATGCTAAATCTAAAATGAAATCTTAAATCTGCACAGAAATATTCTTATACATAGTGCTCCAGATGCACAAAGTAACCCGTTTCTCATCTAGCCTTCCCATGAGAATATACATCCTAAAACAAATTGTGTGTGTGTGTGTGTGTGTGTGTGTGTTCATTCTAGTCTTAGGAATTGAAGCTAGGGCCTCTTTCATGCTAGATGCTCTACCACTGAATTATATAGGTCTCACTAAGTGGCTCAGACTGGCCATGAAGTCCTCCTGTAGTCCAGGTAGGCCTTGAACTTGTGATCCTTGTGTCTCTGCCTCCCAACTGAGATCCCAGGCCTGCACAATCAAGCCAAGCCTGATCATGAGAATACTAAAAAACTTACATTAATAGTATTCTTTGGATCTTTAGTTTTTTTGTTTTCTTTGGATACAGGGTTTCTCTGTAGCTTTGGAACTAGCTCTTGTAGACCAGGCTGGCCTTGAACTCACAGAGATCAGCCTGCCTCTGCCTCCTGAGTGCTGGGATTAAAGGCGTGCATCACCACCACCCAGCTCTTTGGATCTTTTAACAAGATGTTCTTACTCTCCTTTTACCTTTATGCTAAACAGATAAAGACTTGCCTGCCTCCTCCTACCTTCTGTTATATCTTCTCTGTGCCTCCGAGCCTGGGACACATTAATACAATTGAAGAGGACCCCATTTCTGAGCTCTACCAGCCTCCAGTTGTCCACTGCTTACAAGAAATCCTCCAGGTAATGGCTGTGTCTCTAACAGGTACTTCAAATGCTTCTGCTGCTTTTATGCGTTTTGTGATGTTTCCGTCTTTGCCGTTCCAGAATGATGAGCATGGCACGCGCTGCAGCTTCTATGCCAAAGTGGTTTATCAAAGACCACAGGTAATATCTCCATCTGTCTGTCTGTCTGTCTTCACCTCTCTTTCTCTAGCCTATGAACAATCTCTTAGAAATTAGCGGTATACCATAATAGAAATATATCTCTAAAATCTAGGTTAACCCATAATTTACCCTCCTCATTTGGAGCCATCCTTCTCTGTGTAAACTGTATGGAGCTCTTTTGGGTTTGGTTGTTGCTGTTGTTTTTAATTTTGGTTTCTTTTTGTTTCTATTGGGAATCTATTGCGGACATTTTTCCCCTGATCCATAGTCAGTGAAAAAGCTATAGAAGTACCAAAAGAATATGTTCTTTAATTTCTAATTGAGCTACTGGTGGGTTGTACATATATAAATAAAATTTAAATTGTGTCATCATAAACAGAGTATATTAGCTTCTTCCTCAAATATAATAGAGGGCAGACTGTTCTTATAAAAGGCCGTATAATCAGTATTTTATGATTCTTGAATCACACAGTTTCTGTAGCAATTAGTCAGTTTTACTCTGTAATTTAAAAGCAGCCATATTGGCATTTATAAATGAGTGAACAGAATTTTAAAAAAAGAAAAGAAAAGAAAAGAAGCACTGTCTCTAAGTCTAAACAAACTGAAGGCTGGCTCTGTGGTTTCCAGTGAGTCTGTAGAACACCTGGTATATGATGACACCACTATCATCTGTGACTTCGTGTTATTTCAAAGTATGTTCTAGGCACAGAACTATGCAGATCGGTGCTACAGATGCCATTTGCCCTTCAGGGAGATGCTGTAAAGCAGAGGCTGAGAGTGAGGAAGACGGGGTCATATACTCAGCAGGGAAGGAAACACAGTGGCAGAGGAAGACATTGAGTTCTCCGCTTCACTAGATCAGGGTACTGCCCCATGGGGCTGGGTAGGTATGTTGATAGCCTTATGTGCAGTAAATAGATTCCAAATATGCCAGGACAGTCAGCTTGGCTTCTGGGGGGGTGGGTGTCGGATGACCCTGTGCTTAGGAACAAGTCAGGGATCCAGAACTATTGTCCATGTTCAAATACTTTTTCTGGGTTACATGTAGCTATAAGAAGCCTTTAGGCTGGGCGGTGGTGGCGCACGCCTTTAATCCCAGCACTCGGCAGGCAGAAGTTGGTGGATCTCTGAGTTCAAGACCAGCCTGGTCTACAGAGCAAGTTCCAGGACAGGGTCCAAAGCTACACGGAGAATCCCTGTCTCAAAAAATAAACAAACAAAAAGAATTCTTTAATAGATTTTATGTTTTAGAAGAGTTTTGGGTCTGCATCAAAATCAAGGATAAGCTAAAAATCCCCCATGTATGTCTTGCCTCATAGATGTTATCAACATGTTCACAGAGTAGTACATTTGTTAACAATTTACACAATCACCTAGGGTTTGTAGTTAATAATTCTTGCCATTATAATTTGGGACAGAATCATTGCACTGCCATAGATGTCCTCTGTGCTCTTCATATTCATCCCTTCCTCCTTCTGACCCTTTAGCAAACACTGAAACCCAGACTACATCATGGTCTAATCATGGAGTACACAGCTTTTGCAGATTGGCTTTTTTTCTTTCCATAGTAAGAATTTAGGATCCATGTCTCCTCAGTGACTTGAGGGCTCATTCCCTATAACACTCAGGAATAAGTGTTCCATTATCTAGCTGCATCAGAGCTCATTTACCTACTGTGAATAGTCAGTATTGATTGTCAACTTGACGGAATCTAGAATCGCCCAGGAAATAAACCTTTGGACATGTTTGGGGAGTTTCTTGATTGTGTTTCTGAGATGTAAAGGTGTTAAATATGAGTACTACCATTCCTTGCACTGGGTCTCTCCAGAGTCTCTCCAGCCTACAGAATGGACACACAGCCACTGCAGCTGTGCTCCAAGGCGAGTACACTCAATCTTGATCACAACTTAGCAGCGTTGTCCTTGGCGGTCTTGTGTTACAGGCATAAAGGGTG
Source organism: Ondatra zibethicus (assembly GCA_004026605.1). Classification (NCBI taxonomy): domain Eukaryota; kingdom Metazoa; phylum Chordata; class Mammalia; order Rodentia; family Cricetidae; genus Ondatra; species Ondatra zibethicus. The sequence continues at coordinate 64,999 of PVIU01010487.1, read as the reverse complement.
CAGGAGCCTCCATAAGGCTCATGGTTGGCCCATAAAGCAAAATGAATTTGATTTCATTTCAGAAGTCTTCAATAGTTGTAACACTGCACAAAAGTATAAGTGAGACATCTCTCCTGATACTCAGTCTCTTAGCCATGAGCCCTTGTAACATAAAAGGTGACATACAATGAAACGCTCCAAAATGGAGGAATGGGGACATGACAAGGAAAGGTCAGACCGAAGCAAGACTGAAGCCCAGCAGTGAAAACACCAAATCCTGAAGCTCTGACTGTGGCATCTGGAGCTGCTGCTGGCATCTTCTGAGCTCAAAAAGGCTTGAAGGAGCCTGCCAGCTCTGTACCACAACACACAAGGCCTCTTTCTAGGCCCATCTCTACCCATGCTTGCAGCCCTCTTAAGGACACCCTGTGGTCCTAGTATCTATGCGCCTTAGTGCTTGCATGCAGCGACCCTTTGGGGCCTCCATACAGAGACTGAATCAGCATGAGTGAGCTGAGCTCCAGCATTTCTTTCTCACCTTTCTGACTGCTAGGGCAGGAAGACCTGCTGCCTTGCACATTGGCCTTCCCACCATTGCCTTCCATACCATGACTGACTGTGCTCTAGAACTACAAGCCAATAAGTCTTTTCTTCTTCCCAAAGCATCCTTCCTCAGGTCTTCTCTCATAGTAATGAGAAAAGTAACACATCTCCCAAAAGATCTTGTTTGTTCCCAAGTTTAAGTAATTACAAATAAGAAAAGATTTATTTTAAACAAATTTTAGCCATTGGATATTGTTGTCTTTTTATGAAAGATAGTCTTATGCCCTGGTAGTAGAAATAATTTGGTAATTAATTTAAAAAAAAAATAGGGGACAAGGAAAATGGCTCAGCAGGCAGGCCTCATGTGAAGAAGGAAGGAAGAAGGAGAGAAACGACTCCAGAAGGGTATCATCTGGCATCTCTGTGCTTGTGTGTATACATGCATCCCAACAAGAACAATAGTAATAATAAAATGTAAAATTAAACAAAGAAAAAAATTAGAAGATACTGGTCTCTCGGTCATTTGAAAGACAAATCTCAAGTATTGATGAACAGCATTTAAAGTTTTTACCCTTGGGGGAGAAATATAGATATCTGTTTTGGTTTTGGTTTTTCACTTCTGGCTGAACATCGGTTCACTATACCACAGCAACAAGGTCTGTGTTTTCAACAGTGTAGGAAGAGAGGAAGGAAGGGAAGAAGGGGGAAATTAAAGAGTTTTCTTCCACGTCTAAGACTGACAGTGCTATGTGGGTTTTGCTCAGTTGGGAGCCTCTGATCTCCTAAGGCATCTCTGATGAGCATATTGGCTACTTGAGCCTGGCACCCTGCTCAGAGGGCTTAGGAATTAAAGGTGATCTAACAGGGACATGTCAGGATCCTAGGTGACCTTTTACAGCTGCATCACAGTCACAATCTCAGGGAAGCTGCACTGTAGCCCCCTCATTTTTTGTTCACTAGGTTTTATACAATGTGTTACTGTTGTTCATTTGGTATTCATGTCTTTCCAGATAGAAGCTATCTCCTTGGTTGTCTGAGCATAGTCAACATATGTGGTGTTTTATGAGAGATGTCTTCAAGAGGTTCCTCTGTTTAAGTACTTGGTCTCCAGTTGGTGGTGCTGTTTGGAAAGTCCATGAAACCTTTAGGAAATAGTAGTTTTTCTGGAGGAAGTATGTCACTTGGGGTAGGCTTTGAGATTCATCTCACCCCCTTCCTCTCCCTCCTTCCTGTTTGCAGCTGAAATGTGGTCTCTCTGCTTCCTGATTGCCAAGTCAGCCCCATACTCGTGCTACCATGCTTTCCCCATCATTATGCACTGCGTCCCTTTGGAGCCATTAACTAAACAAACTCTTTCTCCTCCCAGTTACTTTTATAACAACAACAGAAATGTAGCTGATCCTTAATTTGAATTCTTCTTTTCTGACACAGTAAGATGTTTCAAGCTGACCTTTGGTGGTTTGTTTTTCATTGATTTTGCCTTTTAGTATGTGTGCACATGTGCATATGTGCATGCGTCTGTGTGCTGTGCAGGTACATGTGGAGGGCAGAAGGCAGCTTCTGAGACTCAGTTCTGCCTCCATCATGTGGAAGATCGTCTAGTTTGGCATCAGGCTGCTCTTTGGGCTTTAGACTTTAGAATCAGTCCCTTTTACAAGGAGAGCCAGTGAATTTTAAAGGAAAAATAATGGGGTAATGATCTGAACCGAGAATTCTCAACAGAAGAAGTTCGAATGGCCAAAAGATACTTAAGGTCATGTCCAACTTCCTCAGTGATCAGGGAAATGCAAATCAAAACAACTTTGAGATAACATCTTACACCTGTTAGAATGGCTAAAATCAAAAACACCAATGATAGCCTATGCTGGAGAGGATGTGGAGTAAGGGGAACACTCATCCATTGCTGGTGGGAATGCAAACTTGTGCAGCCACTTTGGAAATCAGTGTGGTGGTTTCTCAGGAAATTGGGAAGTAACCTACCTCAGGATCCAGCAATACCACTCTTGGGAATATACCCAAGAGATGCCCAATCATACCACAAAAGCATTTGTGCAACTATGTTCATAGCAGCATTATTTGTAATAGCCAGAATCTAGAAACAACCTAGGTGCCCCTCAATGGAAAAACTGTATTTAAAAGCAAATATCTGGTTCTAGGTAGTCTTGCTTCTATTGGAATGTAATTATTTTTAGGCCTTCTCTGTGACTAGAGCAAGAAGACAGATGTGGATGTATTGCCATGCACACCTGGTATGTCTGTCTAAAGTCATGTTGCACACCAGTATCTCCCACCATAGACCATTTTCTTTAGAATTTTCTCTAGACTTTCCTGGATAACTTCCTCTCCAGCAGAATGTGGTGGCTTAGAGACAGAGGCAGGAAGATCAGGGGTTCAAGATGACCCTTGGCTCCACAGGGAATCTGAGTCCAGTCTGGGCTACATGAAATTCAGTCTCAAAAATAAAACCTTCCCTCACCAGCGAGGAGAAAGCTATTTCTGTTTATATTTTCCTCAGTAATATTTACTCTAATTTATTTTATGTAATCAGTCTCTAATGATCTAAGCTCCCCTTTTCACCCCAGCCCACATCTCCTAAGCATGCTATCCACTCCAGCCATATCAGCTGAACTCTTAAACCAGCCAAGCACTTAGATTCTGGGCCTACACTTTCTCCTTGACTTGAACTTCTATCTATTGATGTAAGTTTTGACCAACTGGTAGAGGCAGAAGGCCAGTATACTAGAACTTCCTAAAGTATCACAGCTCCTGCAAATGAATATATATATATAGATATATATATAGATATATATATATATAGATATAGATATAGATATAGATATATATATATGTAATCCAGAAAGGGGAAAAGAAAGACAAAACTAATAAAATGAAGCCTGCTGCAGGTTTATGACAGCTGCATGGTCACGACGTCTGTCCCTAACCCTCAGGAAACAGGTGGGTATCCAAAGAGACCATGGGTCCACTGAACAGAAAACATTGGCCTGGGAGGGAATGGAAATGCTTTCTCCCTGGGGACTTCAGGGGACAAGTAGAAAACTGCCCTGTAGAGGAGCCCTAACAGCCACAGAGAGGGTATTGTACGTTTTAAATTGTGTTTGAAATCATATATTAAATTTTGAGTATAAATAATCACTAATACTGCTTTTAAAGGTTTTGGATATGCACAGTTAATAGGGTTTTCTTATTTCAAATTGTAGCTAAAGAATCTCTTGGCACAAAAGGAAATCTGGCTGCTGGTGACTGACATCACCCTACAAATACAGGATGAAAGGGACCACTCCCTTCCCAAAACCCTGCCAGTCTATGTAGCCCCCTCATGTGTGCTGGGCCCAGGAGTTCTAGAAGAACTTGCCATGGCTGTGCCTCCTAACATACTCTTCAGGGATGCTCTTCGAGACAAGGGTATGCTGCTTTCTCTTGATTGCCTTACTAGAGTGGCTGCTTCATTCCTGCACTGTGGCCCCATCCTGCTCAATACTGCTGGCACCTTCCCAAAGCCAAGTGCGAGCCTTGCCTGGAGGGGGTACAGAGGCCATCTTACCTGCCATTGGCTCTCATTGGCTTTGCCAAGACCACCTGATAGGAGCCAGCACCCCAAGTGTGGTAGACATTAGAAAGACACTATTGGCCACTTGACTCTGTTGACCTGTGCATATGTGGAAACCACCTACAGTCATGGCCTAGCTCTCCCTTTTTAAAATAAAACAAAACTAGAGAACATGGTATATGTCTGGCCCTGTAACAAAGGCCTGTAACCCCAAAACATGGGATGCTGAAGTAGGAGTATCATCAGTTAGAAGCCAGCCTAGGTCACACAGTGAGACCATTTTTCAAAAATAATAATAATAACAATAATAATAAGGTAGGCTTTAGATCAGTCCATACCTTTTCTTGGGATCAAACAGTTAAACTTTTTTTTTTCCATTTTATTTAGGTATAGCGAATACCATAAAATTCACCCTTTTCAATTGTATTTGAATGTGGTAGCTATGTTCTTTTCCACCATTGTTCACTGGGGGCTTTGAGATGTGCTTCCATATGACACTGACATGCTGGACATGCCTCCAAAAGGAAGTGACAAACCCATCTGTGCCTTTTCCTCCCACACAACTCGCAGTGGCTGGTGAAGGAGACTGGCTGGAGTGTGCATGCTTTCCTTAGTTGTGTGAATAATCTGAAGTATCTCTATGGCAGGTCAGATTGTTTGTGTTGAGAGGACAGTCCTCCTATCCCAGAAGAACCTCTTGTATGTACCTCCTGGTGCTGGTTCCTGTGACCTGCCTGGCCCAGTGACACTGGATGAACTGGGCTCCCTCACACCTGTCAACTCCATTTGCAGCGTGCAAGGTGAGTAGCCCTCTGATTAAAAGCAGAGTTTCCATTGTCTTACGTGTTGTATTATTTTAAATACACTGCTCAGCAAGTTTTATTGGGTGTCTGTGTTCCAGACATTAGATATATAGGGATAAAGCAAGAATAGGGTCTGTGATTGTGGAGTGGGAGTCTATATAGAAAGATGTAGACCAGGTTAGGGCACAAACAAAACTCATTGTCTCAAATGGTGCTCTCACCTTGCTGCATAAGATCTAGGAAGGCTCCCTAAAGTCTTGAGTCTATGAGATGGCTCAGCAAATGAAGGTGTTGCCCTCAAACCAGTGACCTTCCCACCATTGACACAGTGTAAAAAGAGCGCCAGTTCCCACAAGTTGTTCTCTGTGCTATGCGTGTATACAAGCACAAGCATGTGTGTGTGTGTGTGCTCATGCGTGTGCACACATGTACAAATGCAAAGTAAATAATTTTTTAGGTACCTGAATTCTTAAGTTAAGATCTGAAAGATATACCAATGATTGGGACACGGAGCAGGACTCAAAAGGTAGCCAACAGGAGAGAGCTGACAAGCCATTGGAGAAGGGCGGGGAGACTGAAGGATGGAGAGAGGTACAAGAGGAAGCTGAAGGACAGCTAGCTGTCAAGAGTATAGTCTGCTGTGCACAGAAGTGGTTGAAAACTAGCTTTGAAGACTGGAGGGGACACGGTCTGGATTCCACCCTGTAGGTTCAGGGTCCAGAGAGACAATAATGCAGCCACAGAGAAATAAACAAAAGACAAACAGAGCAGTGGGTTTTATTAGGAAGAGTATTGATGGTATTGCTGAATTACTGATCAAGAGGGAGCATACATGCAGAGAACCTTCTGCCTCAGGCTATGAGGCACTGGCAGATCTGCCGAGACAGGCATAGAATATGACACTTGGAGAGCATACCTGAGTCTTGCTTGAGACTTCGGATATTTTCTTGTTAGTGATTGCTATTGTTATTTAGCATATACTGTGCATGATAGTGGATTTCATTATGACATTTTCATACACAATTAAAGTATTGTGATCATGTTCACCACTTATTACCTTCTCTTTACCCCACTCCATTCTCATTGCTCCCCTTGCTTGGGTAGTGGTTTTGCTTGGGAGTAGTTACACTTTTAATATTTATTTTATTTTTAATTTTGTGTATTTGTATGTGTCTGCGAGGGTATGTGCACATGAGTGCAGACACCCTCAGCAGCCAGAGGTATCGGCTCCCCCTGGAGCTGGACTTAAAGACAGTTGTGAGCTGCCCAGCATGGGTGCTGAGAACTGAACTCAGGACCTCTCCAAGAGCAGTACACACTTTGAACCACTGAGCCATCTCTCTAGAGCATTCAATTGTATTTTTAATGAGATTATAAAAATAGGTGGTTTGTTTTTGAAGCAGGCAGAAGAGATGTTTCAGCAGCTGGTTAGATACATAAATCCCGAGATGAAAGTAGTATTGGTGCTTTGTTTTTAATTTTATAAAAAATGTTTCATAGTAAAAGTAATACATGTACATTGGAGTTAGGTAACGCTGAACTCAGGGGACGGTAACAATCTCCTACTATGTATCTCCTGTACACTTGTCTGCTGTGTCACACACACCATAGCCCTGGAGGAAATGAAGTGTTCTCAGCAGGAGATCTATCTGGAGAGCTGGAGGTTCACACAGCCATAGGTAGGCCTTCATGGTGAGGCTGTTCCTCCCCCAGCACACACATAGGATGTTCCAATACATTCTTGGATGTATTGCAAGTAAAGGAGAATTTTAGGGACCAAGTCCGTGTTTTGCGGTATTTAGTTCTGTGAAGTTCCAGAGATGGAACCCAGGGTCTCACTCTTATTAGTCGTGTATTGTATCACTGAGCTGCATCTCCAGCCCTCATAACCTTATGAAAACCTTTACATGCTTTATAGTTCACTTACTCAAAGTACTTTAATATGCTCACAACATTGTACAAGCATCACTATAACGTTGAAGCAAAACAAGCAAAGCAAACCCTGTTACATGCTGCCTTCCACACCCTTAATAAATTGTCAGTCTACTTTCTGCTTCTATGGATTTGCCTGTTCTGGGCCATTTGCTGTTATTGATGGTTTGAGGCAGGGTCTCTATAGCCTTTGAGCTCCTCCTGTCCTCTGGCCTCCACGTCCTGAGTGGCAGTTGCAGGCATGCACCCCCATGCCTAGTTTGTTGTTTGTCAGACATTCTCTTTCGTATGTTCACATATATGCCTGGAGCCTGGGAATGTCTGAAGAGGGTGTTGGGTGTCCTGAAACTGGAGGTATAGGCAGTTGTGACCCACTTTGATATGGTTGCTGAGGACCAAATCCAGGTCCTTTGCAAGATCAGCAAGTGTTCATAACCCATCTCTCCACCCATTAGTTATATTTTAAATAAGATGTCCTACTGTAGCCTAAACTATTCTGTAACTCACTGTGTAGCCCAAACTAGCCTTAAACTTAAGATCCTGCTAGTTCAGCCTTCCAGTTACAAACCACTACACTCAGCTCCAAGCTTACACTTTTATTTTTCATCACCATTATCACACGTGTATGTTCATGTAGGATGTGCACCTGTGGGAGTCAGCTTCGTGGAGCCAGCTCTCCCCTCCCACCTTTACGTTATCCCTGTGGTGGAGCCGGGGCCGTCAGGCTTGCACAGCACTCACCACACTGAGGCGTCCGTCTCCTTGGCCTGGCTTCCGTTTCTCTTCTGAAGTGAATGTTCTCTCTAAGCATAAGAATGCGTTTTCCTGCTGTTGGATAAAAATATCAAATATTCAGTTGCAGTCAATAGGAGTGTTTGAGGTTATGCTTGTAAATTTATTGTTCCTATCAGTTCTCTCTCTGTGTTCCATCTGTGTTTTGTTTTATTTTATTTTAGTCTCATTAATATTGCCCTGGCAGACCTGGAACTCTATAGACCATTCTGTCTTGAGAGCCACCTATTCTGCCTCCCAATTAAAGGCATTCACCTGGTTCTTCATGTATTTTGATGCTTTGTTGGGTGCATATACGTTAAAGAATTGACCCTATTATTGTTATTTAACAATTATTTTAGCCCCAGTAATTTTCAGGACTCAGAGGTGTGCCCTGTCTGAAAGTAAAATTACTGTGGCATGCTCTTACTAGGTTTAGCATTATAGCATGTCCTGCTCTCTCCCTTATGTTTAATCTGCCTGTGGTTTTTGTATATTGATAGTTTCTTTTAGATAGCATATAGTTGGTTCTTGTTTTTGTCCATGCCAATAATCTGCTGTTTAACTTGTATAGTAAGATCATTCATTCGCATTGGAAAGGATTAGTGTTGTAATTGATTAATACAGCTTTTCTGATGGATTGCTCCCGGATCCTTTTTCCTACTCTATTTCTAGGTTGTTGTGTTGTTGTTGTTGTTGTTTCCCCATTTGCATTGAGCATTCAGTGTATTCGGTTTCCTTTCAGTATTTCTATTTTTTTAAGACTTAAACTCTTACCTAGACATGGTACTGCATGCCAACATAAGCTACATAGTGAAACTCATAAAAATTAAAATGAAGTAGTCTTTTTAAAAGGTACTAGTGGTTGTCCTAGAGTTTCTGGTATACAATTACAAAACTCAGGTCGGCTTTCAGATGGCACCACTGTCCTGTTTCCTGTGAAAATGTTACTAGCCAGGCATGGTGGTTCATGCTCGCGGTCTGCACCTGAGAGCCAGAGGTATTAAAGTCACCCTAAGTTTGAGAGCAGCCTGACCCACATTAGCTAGTCAGGGCTATATGGCAAGACTTGGTACCAGGAGGCAAGTTGTGCACACACCCGGTCACACCACTACTGTTCTTTATCTTGCTCATAGGTATAAGTATTGCATACATGTTATTGTCAGTTTTGAAAACCTATTAAATCAAAAATACCTTCCTTGTCAATTTAATTTCATTGATGGTATGTTTCCTATAGACCTGCATTTCTGACATTTTCCTCCCAGCTCCTCATTCTCTGGTAACATTCACTGTGGATTTCCTCTGTTTCCTGGCCAGCTCCGAAGGTGTCCTGCAGGCCTGTGGTGTATAAGCCCATTGTGTAAACGCATTGTTGTGGAACAGGCTACTGCCAGGTTCCCTGAGAAGAGAAAGCAAAGTAGCAAAGATTAGCTCTGCCTGCCAGGAGGGGTGCCCTCAGTAAAGTGATGGTAGAGAATAGACTGACCCTGCCAGCTGTCCATGGCCACCCAAAGGCTTGTAGCTGACCTTGGGGGCAAAGTCACATAAAGCTGGTCCACACTGCTCTATGACAGTGGTGCCCCTTCTTGGGTTATTCACTGTCTTGCCCTGCTGCCTCCAGGCCCAGAGACTCTCAGATAGGACTTGTTCTTGGTGTAGTTCCTTCTTCACATCTACCCTTTGAAGGCCCCTCTGTAAAAAGATGGTCTAATAGCTAATATGTAGCCTTCCCCGAGCCTATCTGTGAGAGATTTCTGTGTCTCAGCCAGAGTAAATAAAGGCTTTCAGCAGTGAGTGCAAGAGATGAGGCAGGCTTTCCTCTCGACACTCATGTAAAATAATGCTTTGGATACCAACTGTTCAGTGGTATACTTCCCATCCAGCCCTCAAATCTGGCTTAAGACTGTATGTTTGAGATGATTTCCAGTGGCTTATAAACTGCAGATAAAGTACATGTCTTCAGCTCATGCCATATTCTCTAACTGAAAGGAGGATTACCTAATCCTACATAAAGGTCAGATACCTGAGTAAAGCAGAGCTTGGATTAGTAGCAACCTACTTTGTAGTGGTCCATTTTCAGAAAGGAGTTGGGAGTAAGCCTGGCCTAGGCTCGATTCTCAGTCCTGAAGGAAATTTGGGCTGCAGGAAGGCCAGAGTGCAGAGTATCCACTGCTATTTGAGATGTTGCCTAATGTCTCCCTTTGGACTTCTGCTGTGTTTCCGCAGCTAAGGAGCTATTGGCAGCTTTAGCTACTAGTAGAGAAGAACCCATTTTTAAGGGTGTAGCCCCTGATGTAGCCAGCCTTTAGTAAAACGTCACATGTTCGAGAGTGCATGGCAGCACAAACTGCCTGATGCAGGGTGACATGAAGATGACTGGGTAGGGAAGGAAAGGTGGAATGAGGGGTGGATATGATAAAAGTACATGGCTTCAAATAGCCAATAGAAATAAAAAATACTTTACTATTTTTCATCCATTTGACAGACTTTTGATTATATTTACAAGACAGTGTCATTAGGTGAGGCAGGCTCTTCAAAATTGACCCATTCTCATTTTTTAGAAGTCATTTAAGTTTGCATTGTATGAACGTATTTTAATAAACCAAGCCTTCTAGTTCTCATGTAATTCTGCTTCACTGTCTGTAAATGCTGTTTCCAGGTGCTTGTTCTAGTGGAGAATGACATTTTGATTCAAAAATGTGAATGGGGCAGTGAAATGTTTGCCACATGCTAGGATTGATCACCAGTACAAACAAAAACTGGAAGATAAAGATGTGGAAGAAGAGAGAAGGGGCAGGAGGGGTGAAATCCTGGTTTTGGAAATTCAGCCACCTCTTACTTTTTCTTTTGATATCAAAATGACTATAATTTGACAAGGTTGGTCTGAAGAACACTAGTACATCTGGGAAACCATCTTCATCTCTACTGTGTACTGCCAACCTCATGGCCGTATTGCGTACCTGGTCTTGGTCCTGTTCCATCAGCCTGCATACCTAGCTCACTCCCCTGACCCTTGAGCCAGCTCCTGGGCTGCATTCTTCAGGGGCCTGTTCCAGTTTAGACTTAATCTTCTTTCTGGTGTTTGTACTCAGTGTTATCTGTTTCACCTCCCTTCTTCCCCAACTGGACCAATCATGTGAGAGTAGAGACTTTGTTTCTTAGACCCTTTATATCCCATGCTGTGGTAGTTTGAATGTAACTGGCCCCATAGACTCACAGGCAGTAGCACTATTGGGAGGTGTGCCTTGATGGAGTAGGTGTGGCTTTGTTGGAGGAAGTGTGTCACTGGGGGCGGGATTCCAGGTCTTGGATGCTCGAGCAAGTCCCAGTGGCACAGCCTCTTCCTGCTTGTCTGCAGGTACAGATGTAGAACTCTTAGCGTCTTCTCCAGCACCATATCTACCTGCATGCCACCATACTTCCTGCCATGACAATAATGGACTAAACCTTTAAACTTATAAACAAGCCCCAAATAAATGTTTTTCCTTTACAAGAGTTGCCATGGTCATGGTGTCTCTTCAGAGCAGTAAAACCCAAACTAAGACAGAAATTGGCACCAAGGACTGGGGTATTGTTGTGGTAGACCTGACCATGATTTTGTTTGGAGGAATGTGGATTTGGGGAGTTTGGATTAGAAAAGCAGTTGAAAGCTTTAAGTGGGGCTTAATGGGTCATCCTAGTAGGAGCCTGGAAGCCAGTGGTGCTGAGGGTGATTTGAACTGTGGGGATCCGGATCAAGAGGTTTCAGAGGAGAATATTTGTATGTGGCCTAGAGAGTGTTCTTGTGTTATTTTGGCTCAGGACATGGCTACGTTTTTCCCTTGTCTGAAATGTGTGCCTGTGACTAAATTGAAGAGTTTTGGATTAATGACATTAGCAGAGGCAATTTCAAAACAACCTAGTATTGGCTTGGTTATGTGATTATTATGGTCACTATTAATGCAGATCTATAAAGAAAAGGAACAAGCTTAGCAAAGAAAAATACAAAATGTACAGTTAAGGAGTAAAGGGCACAAGGAAGTGGGAAGGAGCTAAATCTTGTGCTCAAGGAGATAAACAGATTAAAGAAAAGCCTGATGTTAGTGGAATAAAGGGAGTAGCAACCTCAGTGCAACACCCTACCCAGCTAAGCTTCCGATCTGTGAACAGAATTAAAGCAAAGTTTACTGCCAGGTGTTGGTAGTACGCACCTTTAATCCTAGAACTAGAAGATAGAAGTGGTAGATCTCTTAGTTTGAGGCCAGCCTGGTCTAGACTTTCAGGACTTTCAGGACAGCCAAGCTTAGGCAGTGAAGGAAACCATCAAAAACAGAAAATTGGTAAAGGTATATTTGAAAAGAGGGGGTCATATTCCAGCCCCAGCAAGCAGCAGAACTTGGTAGGGGTATCCCTGAGTCGAGGCCTAGAGAGGCCATTGTGTGAAGCTGTGAAGGTGAAGTCTGGATTTCCTTGGAGACCCCAAGATCTTGGCAATGCTCAGTAGGAGAGCTGCTAACGGGGTGTGAGGCCAGCCCAGCTGAAAGGAGCTGGAGGTCCGAAGAGCACTTTGACATCAGATGTGGAGATTCAGAATTCAGAGTTTGCCCAGCTGGTTTTCAGTCTTGCTTTGGTCCAGCATTTCCTCACTATGCTCCCTTTTGGAATGGTAATGTTTATCCTGTGCCATTATATGTTGGAAGTATGTGGTCTTGTTTTTTATTTTGACTTGACAGGGGATTACAGTTAAGAGATTGTGTGAGTCTCAGAAGAGATTTTGAACTTCGGGTTTTTGAACATTGTTGAGACTATGATAGAGTATGGGGACTTTTGGCGTTGGACTAAATGCATCTAGCATTGTGATATAGTTATTGCCTATGGGGCCCAGGAGTGGAATGTGAAGTTTGGATGAAAATGCCCCCCTAAGATCACAGGGAGCAGCACTCTTAGGAGGTGTGACCTTGCTGAAGTAGGGGTGACTGTTGGAGGAAATGTGTCTCTGGGGTCAAGGCTTTGAGGTCTCATATGCTCAAAGCAGCCAATGTCTCATAGTCTCTTCTTGCTGCCTGCGGATCCAGATATAGAACTCTTGGCTCCTTCATCAGCACCGTGTCTATAAGTGTTACAGCTTGGATGGAAAATTATTCTGGCAATGCAGAGCCAAGGAATACCACAGGTCACAGTAAGTGTAGCAGCTTACAGCCCTGCTCCTACAGAAATGTTTCCCCAATGTAACAGCTCTGCTCCAGCAGGGGAGGGCTTCCCCAAAGAAGTTATTACAGTTCAGCTCCAGTTCTGCTCCTGTCCTGCTGAGAATAACATCTCCACTCCGCTAGGGGGAAGGTTTCCCCAGTGAAAGTGTCACAGCCTTGCCCTGCTCAGCTCCGTCCAGTGAAAGAAGGTCTCACCCAAACCTCATTCAGGAGATTTGTTGGGAGGGAAGAGTGGAGGAGAGTGACTGCCTCTGTCAGGATGGGGAAAGGCAGCAGCAAACTGAACAGGTGCAGGGCTTCCTAGGGGCGGGGTTTTTCCAGGGAGAAGATTTTCAGGGTGGGAATTAGTCATATTTCAGTCCTTTGAGCTCAGGTTGGCTAGATCTCGTGCTTAGGGATTGGTTGGTTTTCTTCTTAGTTGGTCAGGGCCAAAGTATGTTTCTCTTACTGGCCCTTTTTAGCCTTTTGGCTCTAATTTCAGAGCCAGGGCATATTTTTTTCACTGGCTCTGATTCTATGGCCAAAGTGTGTTTCTTTGGCACTGGTTTCAGGGTCAGAGTGTGTTTCTCTGGGTGCTGCATGTCTCTGACTCCATAGCTAGGGATTGGTAATCCTGTAATAGGAACTGGTTGAAAGTCTGGTTAGAAATCCTTTGGATCTGTTGTTGAAGGAATCTAGACAAGAAGTTTATAAGGCAGGATGCAACTAGTAAGATTAAGAAAAGGGGGAGAAGAGGGGCTAAGAAAGTATCATCCCGTTCCATATTGGACTGTGCACTGGCCAGAGGCCAGTTTTCGAAGATCTGTCTGAAGTTGTTGGATCTTATCTTTTACTATACCTGATTGGTTAACAGAAGCAACATTCTTCCCCAAGAAAGAGACAAAGACCACCTCTCTGCTATTAATAAATTTAATCCTCTCTAATTTTGCAGTACTATGGTGGCCAGCGAGTCTATGTGACCTTGAAGAGTGAGGATAGTCTGAGCTACTTATTGGAAATTCTGGATGAATTGACAGGAAAGCTGATGGTAAATGGGGAAGTAGTCAACCCCGCTGCTCCAGTGGCTACACCTGCAGTTATGCCTAGAGCTGCCAGAAGGGGTAGAATCTGAGTTACTCAGTTGTCATCTGTGCTACTATAAACTCAGTGATGGGAACTGGCAAGGGTTCCTCATCAGGTACCACCCCAATTAGGAAAAAGGAACACCAGGACGTAAGTCCTACCACCTAGAAGGTAGGCAGTGGTATACTTGTGTGCCACAGAGAATCAAGGCATTGTGAATGTTTTGGCAGAAGGACTGGGTTGTAGTACTAAGGGTTATGGTATTATTGCAGTCTGCAGAATCCAGAGTGCCCACGTGGTATGTTCCTGAGGAGGTAAAGCAGTCTGCAACACCAGACAGAGAGATGCGGGAGAGATGAGATGTAGTAGTGATATTTGGCTCAGAGCAATTTACCAGTGACAAGATAGGAGAATCTAATAAGACAATGGGTGAGGGCACAAATGGTGATTGTGAATTTGACCCAGGAGGGACACACAAGCAGCATTCTTATAAGCAGTTAGGCAAGACACTATTCAACAGCTGATATGCAAAGGTTAAGGTTTGAAACAAGAGATGGTGTGAGGGGGAGGTAGAATCAGTATCATCAAAAAGGAGTGATATTAGGGATGGAAGGACCTTTGAGGCGCTTTGGACCACTACTTCTACTGTGTTGATACCTAGGGGCTTAGAGAGTGGGATGTGTGCCCTCTGTATTGGGACCATGCCTGATAGGCGGCTATAATAAGTGCTATAGTAGAGTTTACCAATCGGGTGCCATGGGTCTTTAATTAGAATGTTAAAAAAGTTCCCCACTCTGCATGAAAGATAAACAGAGTGCCTTCCTGAATATTCATTATGTCTCTTACTTACCTCCATAAGTTTCTGCCCGGTGTCGACAATAATTTCTAGTTTGATCATAGAGAAAGCAAGCATAGGGGCAGGTGTTTCAGAAATGGATTTGGGTCTTATAGGGATAAGTACCTCCTGTTTGCAAATGACAAGTGAGCAGTGTCCAGACATGTGAGTGGTCTGAGTGCCCTGCTGAGTATAGGCTTCCTGAACCTCAGATCTCCATGTAGAGAGTTCACTCTTGATGGGTATGGGCAAGAAGAAATAAGAGAAAAAGTGGGACATGACCCAGTAGGGTCGGCCTTGGGTCTTGGCATTCTTCTGAGACCAGACCTGGGTATCTTCTGAAACTTAGGAGAACGAGGTCCTGTTGGGGTTGAGATGTAAGAAGGGGATTATCTTGAGCTGATGGTATAAAGGTTTGAGACAAGAGAGATGAATCCAGCGAGGGAAACCCTTGATCTTAGCGCAGTTGGGGTAGTAAAGATGACCCTGAAAGAGCCTGTCCATATTGGAGAAAGAGGAGGGGATTGTGACCTGGAGAAGAGAGGCGAACTAAGTCCCTGATGTTAACTGGAGGGAGAAGGGGATCTGGGAGGGGCTGAGGCAGTGATGGCGGGTGAAGTTCCAAAGAAGAGTGCTAAGACAGTGTGACCAGGGGGTGAGAAGGTGATGAGGGAGACATGCCGGCTGAGATGGGAGACCAGGAGGCATAATCCGTCATCCATAGATGAACTCAAAAGAGGAGATGAGGAGGGGCTTCTTTGGAAAGGCTCTTTGTCACAGGAGAGCCAGTGGCAGGAGTTTTATCCAATCTGTATGAAGTTCTTGGGAGAGTTTGATAAAGATATTTTTGAGAGAACAATCAGTTCGTTCAACTTTGCCTGAAGACTGGGGATATGGAAACACCCTGGGATGTTAAGGGCTTTGGCTACAGTTTGCGAGATCTGAGAGGAAAATTCAAGGCTGTTATCTGATTGAAGGGAGGTTGGAACTCTGACTCGGGGGACGATCTCCCTAAAAAGGGGATTGGAAACCGTCAGTGATCTTTTATTAGTGGTAGGGAAAGCTTTTACCCGTCCTGAGAATGTGTCCACCAGTTCCAAAAGGCAACTGAAGTGTCTAACTGTGGGCGTGTGGGTGACGTCAAGCTGCCAGTCTCATCCAGGGAGACAGCCCCTGGCTTGTTGAGTGGGGAAAGGGAGACTCCAGTGCCCGGAAGTAGGATTAGAAGTTTGACAGATATTACAAGAAGCAGTGATAGTCTTTAGATAGGATAGGTTCTCAGAGATGGGCTATAAATAGGTTTTGATAAAGCAAGACAAAGCCTGGCTATCAGGGTGAAGGATCTGGTGCAGAAAGGATAGAATGTGTTGACTTATCTGGGTGCTGGAGACTGGACCTTAGTTCCTCGTGTTTGCACAGTGAGCCATCTCCCCAGCCCTGTGACGGCATATGTTCTTAGTTACAGTCAGCAAAGAAACCAGAAAAATCACAAAGGAAGGAACTAACAAACTAGTAAGAAGTAGAGCTAAGACAGGCAAGTCCAGAGGTGAGGAGTGGGTCAGTGGTGAATCCAGCCTTTCTTCTCACTAGGTGCCGTGGTTGATGTAGATGAGAGCACTGCTTTCTTGTGGCCTGTGTGTGACCAGTGTGGCAATGGGAGATTGGAACAGAAGCCAGAAGATGGGTAAGGCTGCCTGAAACCCCTGGGGCCCAAAGAACACTCAAGTAACCCATCCCCAGGGTCCTGCGACCTTCTGTCCTATACATGGGTTCCCCAAGCACAGAAGGGAACCCAGTCTGCTGGACTTCAGGATAGAGACTACAGTGTTTTTTTGTGTGTTTCCCACTGTCTTTGCAGCTCTTCCTGTCCTTAAAAGTGTAGAACTGAGCTTTGTGCTTAGCTCCTTCATTATTAGGAGAGGAAAGAAGTACAAATGTGAACAGGTAAGACAGGCTGCATAGCATATCCTAGGAGTCCTGCAGACTTTCCTAGGGACAGAACAGCTGCATGGCAAGTCCTAGGAGTCCTGCAGACTTTTCCAGGGACAGAGCAGCTGCATGGCATGTTCTAGGAGTCCACAAAGCAGCTGCATGGTATGTTTGCGGAGTCGTTCAGACTTTTCCTAGAGGACTGTGAGCAGCTGTCAATAGACATCTCTCTTCTGTCCACTTTTATTACCCTTCTGGGCTGAGGTCAAGGCTAACTATTTTTCTTGGCTATGCTTTCTGTGCTATGATTATACCATGATAAAAAACAGGCTGAAAAGGAAAGGGTTTATTTGGCTTACACATTATAGTCCATCACTGAAGGAATTCAGGACAGGAATTCAAACAGGGCAGGAACCTCCAGACAGGAACTGGTGCAGGGGACTGATGCTTATGGGCTTGCTCCCCATGGCTTGCTCAGCCTGCTTTCTTACAGAACCCAGGACCACCAGCTCAGGGGTGGCACAACCAGCAATGAACTGGGCCCTCCCCATCAATCACCAGTTGAGAAAACGCCCTTCTGCCTGCAGCCCAGTCTTAGGAGGCATTTTCTCAATTGAGGCTCCTTCCTCTCAAATAACTGGTCCGTGTCATGTTGTTATACAGCTAGCCAGCACACTGTCAGCACTGTCTTGTCTCTGGAGTTGCTTCTTTGCCTCCCGGTAGACTCTGTCACATCACAAACCAAAGAGTCCTTATCACTTGTCTGTTTCCTAGAAACCAGGAGTGGGACTGAGAGACACTCAGCAATTAAGAGTGTGGGCTGCCCTCCAGAGGACCAGGCTGGATTCCCAGCAACTCACAACTGTCTGTGACTAGTTCCAGGGGCTCTTTTCTGGCTCTTCAGGTGCCAGGAGTGTATGTGGTGGACAGAATATGTTCAGGCCAAGCATCCATAAAATAATTTTTTAAAAGAAAAAAAGCACATACATCTTATTGATGTCTACTGGGTTGTTGATCTTGTGTGTACACAAGACACTTCTGCATTATTTCAAAGAAGCAAGGCAGCATGGGTTCACGTGAAATCAGTGTGGGAGTGAAGAGGCCAGGGTTGATGAGCAAGCTTGCCCTGCTGGAAGGGTGAGACCTTCACTTTCTGGAAGGCTACGTTCACCCCATATTCCTCATGAATAAAGGCCTCATTGTGTACCCAAGGGCCACCTCAGCAGCTCCCAACTATTAATCCATCAGAATAGTCCAGTCCCTGACTGCTTTTGTCTGGATCCAGTAATTTAATTCTGATAGTAAAATTAGTGATAGTCACTAAACACCTATGTTTAGAGGAATCTCTTTGCTGTAGGACTCTTCTGATGTGTCCCTCCCTTGTTGCTTGCATTCCCATGTCTCTTCACACGCTAGGGGCCTCTACTCCTGTGGGGACTGTTCGCGACTGGTTGTGTCGCCGCTTCAAAAGAGGTGCCTGCACGTCTTTCTGGACTGTCCCACGAGACCCAAGAGTACTGTGAAGGTCAAGGTAGGAAAAGGGACCTGGAACTCATGCTTGATCCCATGTGTCTACTCGAGACTGGAACAGGGTACATGTGTGTTCTTTTATTTGCCTTGTGGCAAACTCTGTGTGCCAAGAAGGAGATGCGGTAAGAGCTGCCTTCAGTTCTTAGGAAGGAGAAGTGGCGTCTCCTACCACAGTTTCTCTATGTAGTGTTTGTTTACAGACAGCTTAGATTCAGTGTTATCCTCAGACAGGAGCACCTTGGGTGAGTGCTTGCCACCTGGTGGGATGTCACTGAGCCCTTCTTCCCTGTCACTGCAGCTATTGGAGAGCAGTATTTCTTCACTGCTGATGTCTGCCGCCTCCACGGATGGGGTAAGTATGGGGCTGGGTAGGGGTGCAGCTTGAGTGGGCCCTGTGCTCTTGAACCTGTGTGCAGTTGCCCCTTAGGAAGACCCCTTTGCTCTATATGTTCATTGACAGCAAATCCTATCACAAGAACACAAGTCACTTGTATTAAGACATCCACCTTGCCACTGCCATGCAGTGTAGAATGGCAGGGTCAGAGCCTTCCTTGCTTGGAAATGGGATCCTTTTCAGATCAACCTTCAAACAGACCCTGGAAATCTTCCTCCGTGGCTTCTGCTAGAGACATATAGCCTGGAGACCAGAGCTTCTTCATGACTTCCCAGTCACAAACAGAATTGCCAAAGAAATGCTTTTTTAAATTAGTGTGTGTGTGTGTGTGTGTGTGAGAGAGAGAGAGAGAGAGAGAGAGAGAGAGAGAGAGAGAGAGAGAGAGAGAAGAGAGAGATGAGTCAGTCTGTGAGAGGACAACTTGTAGGTATCGGGCATCTCCTCCTGCCCTGTGGTTCCCAGGGACTGACTGAACTCAGGTCATTAGACCTAATGACAGGCACCTTTGCCTACTGAGCCATCTTGCTGGCCCTGAGGCCTTTTTAGTTTTTGCTGCTGGACATTCTGGACTCTGAATAACTGAAAACATTATTACTATTTCTCAGACCTTTTGGGGTTGCCTGCCTTGAGAATTACTATAATGAGACAGTAAATTGTGGCACATACCTCCAAGAAAAGAATTACCACATCGTGAAAATTGGTCCACACAGTGGAACTTCTGTTCTTCAAAATGCCATTTACCATGCAGAAG
The DNA here is from genome assembly GCA_004026605.1 of Ondatra zibethicus. NCBI lineage: Eukaryota > Metazoa > Chordata > Mammalia > Rodentia > Cricetidae > Ondatra > Ondatra zibethicus. The sequence continues at coordinate 45,713 of PVIU01010487.1, read as the reverse complement.
CATTAAGGACTCTATAGGGAGCTGAGGATGTAGCTCAGGTGGTGGTGTGCCTCGCTGGCACGCACAGGGTCTAAGTGTGGTAGCACACAGCCGAGATCAGAAGTTCAAGATCAGCCTTAACTACATAGCAAGTCTGAAGCTAGCCTGTGTCTCCATGAAACCCTCCCTGTCTATAAATAAATGCACCATAAGGAACTCATGGAATTGATAACTCAGAAAAGGGTGTCAGGGACCTGCTATCTGTGATGACATCAGTCTTATTAAGCTGACCAGAGCAACCTTGGCTTCCAAACAGGCGTGTTTTCTTACTGGTCCCCATGGCCCAATTCCAGCTTGAATGTGTGGGGTGTTGACCCTCCTATCAGGTTTCTCCTTAGCCCCTCCTGCCTGTCCCAGCCCCATGCCAAAAAGGACAGCCGAGACACAGAGCCACCATTAACCCTCTTTCATCTAAGCTTCCACTGTCAGAGTTTGAATGAAATCAGAAGATGCATAAATAGGCCATGAGGATTGTTGGTCCGAGCTGTGGTTCTCAGCGCTGACTTCACAAGGTGCCAGTTTCAGTTCCCCTGGTATAAAACCACCAGCTTTAAAGCTCTTTGGCCTTGTACACTCTGTCCTGGAACCTTCATCTGAGCTGCTGCTTTGGCAGCGAGTTAGAGCACAGAGCTGACTTTCTCATTCTGTGAAAGTCAGCAGTCACTGTGGCCTAAGAATTTCAAGCCCATTGCTCACACGGCCCTCACTGTTGCCCTTCTCCATGAGGGGCTCACCGCAAGGATCCCACCATGGTCGCTTTTCCCTCTGCAGAAGGAACAGCTGGTGGTTGGTAGTTAGCCAAGACAGGATGCATGAGGCAGAGACTTGAAGAACTTATACTGCTTCAAAGGGGACAGAAAGCAGTGTCCTGCCACTTGGTCTTTATGAGAGGGAAGATGAAATAGTGGATACCGCTGGACCAGGAGAACACGGAGACTGACGTTAGAGGTTTCCGGTAGATGTGGGTGCTTAAGAAGGTGGACTGTGGTTTGCCCAGTGTGTCCTGTGGAGAAAGGTTGGGGAAAGCATGGAAAGTCCTGCTTGAGGGTGAATAACAAACCCTCAACCATCAATAGCTACATTCTGTCCATGATGCATAGAGACTGATGTCTGCCCTCTGACTCAGTGGCCACCATGAACCCTGATGTCCCCAAAAGACAGTGTCTGGCACATTATGTAAGATAATGCCTCTTTGGGGATCAAAACACCAGGAAACGCTGGCAGAAATCCTCCCTTTCTTTGGTTTCCTGCTGGCTGAGGTGTATCATTTCTCTAACACTTAACTTCTCAACCAGAATGATCTGAGCTGAAAACTTCCTTGTAAGGCTTAGAAAGGCATGTGGGCATGTGTTCCTGTGTGTGGAAGTGCAGGGGTGCATGTGCTTGTATATAAGTTTGCTTGGACACTGGCGTGTGTGCGTGCGTGTGTGCCCGTGCGTATGTGTGTGTGCACGTGCATATGTGTGTGCGTGTGTGTATGCGTGTGTGTGGTTGTGCATGAGGAGTCTACTTGGACACTGACTGTACATGCATATACTCTCCCCTATGGTTGCACGCTTGTACATACATGTGCACAGATGTTAAATGAAATGACATGGAGGTCATAGCACTTGGTGTCACCTTTGTAGGTGCTCTAGATTCAAAGTCCACATCAATGGGCAAAGGACAAGCCACGCCATGAGTACATTTTAGCAAGCTCTCTTCACCACCCCCACCTCTGGTCTCTGTTCAACTTACCTCTGATCTGGAGTGGAGCTTGACAGACGATGGCAGACACAGCTGCAAGTCACCCACTCTAGACTCTGGGGTTTTCTGGGTAGGGATGCACACTTACAGAATCCCAGAGAATCCAGTTAGGGATCTCCATAAAAACCACACTCCAGTCCCTAACCAAATGTATTGTTGCTGGTCACAATACAGGAATGCTAAATGGCATGTTTTCACTGTGGTCACACTGGGAGTGTTGAAGCAACAAGGTTAACGTTGTTGTTGTTGTTGTTGCTGTTTCTCCCTAGTGACATTACAGACGTGGGGTTGAAATCTGTTCCCTCGGCTTTTAGAAAAGGCGCAAATGTATTACGTCTTTAAAAAAAAATAGAGACCCAGGGAATTGGCTGTAGCTCAGGAGAATAGTAGTTGCCCAGCATGCAGAAAAACTTGGGCTCAATCCAAGCACTGTCAGATTTTCTCAAAAAGACATGAAATTAAATGAGTAAATACTAAAACTCAGATGGACACATTTACATATATATGTATATATATATACATTTATATATACACACACACACACATTCGTATGGACAGTACATGAATTTGCTGTGAATGTCTTAAATTTACCATGTTCATTTCCCCAAAATACATATGATTAATAAAGTCTATAGGTAATGGAACTGAACCCAACATTTTACATAGAAATAATTTTTTACTGACCTTTATGAAATCCAAATTCCATATTTTTGAGCTGGGCATGGTGTTTCACACCTGTAACTCCAGCACTTGAGAAGTAAGGCAAGAGAATCAGGAATTTAAGGGCATCCTCAGCCACATAGCAAGTTTGAGGTCAGCCTGAGCTACATGGCATGAGACCTTGCCTCAAAAGAAAACAAAACATTCATGGTAAAAACCAGAGGAACACATAGGAATGCCTGGGTCACCTTTTCACACTTAAACAAGCATTGGGGGAGGAAAGCAGTAAGAGTAACTGGAGGAATGATTAGTTGTTCCTCTGGCATCCTCCTCCCGCCACCTGTTGGTGACTGGTCCTGTGCTGATGCTCTGTCCAGACCTCACCACAGAGCAGGCCATGACCTTGCCTGTAGTGAAGACCCGCCTCCTGTGAAGCCTCTGACCTTCCTCTTCTCCAGCAGGTTTCATGTTTCCTGTCAGGCTTTTGAACCACACTGTAGACCTTGCTTATTTTGTATAGGAAAATAAAGGAATCTAAAACTTTACAAAGTAATAAGTAAGCTACTGACTGATACCCAACAAACAAAATATCCAGCCCTCTGCACACATACAGTCCATTCTGGGCTGCACTGGGATGGTTCATCGCTGTTCCATCAACTGGTACCCCCAAGGCAGGGCTGCAGTCACAGAAGCCTCCCCAGTGAAGGCTCTTCGCCAGCTTCCTCATAGTGCCTGACTGGGCTGGCCACCTTTCCTAACTGAGCTTAGGACATCACTGTGGCCAGCCCAGACTTGGGGTGACACTAAGGACACAGGTAGAATGCCAGGAGCCAAAATCTGTGTTGGCCACATTTTCTGTCCATCTCCTTGACCCAAAGGTCTTGACCATAGATGGCCTGAATTCATATGTACAAAAATAAATCCTAGCTGGGCAGTGGTGGTGCACACCTTTAATCCCAGCACTTGGGAGGCAGAGGCAGGTGGATCTCTGTGAGTTCAAGGCCAGCCTGGTCTACAAGAGCTAGTTCCAGGACATGCTTCAAAGCTACAGAGAAACCCTGTCTCAAAAAAACAAAAAAAAAAAAAACCCAAAAAACAAAAACACCTAAATGCTGAAGGGCTGTGCCCTGCCTTGTGCGGAGGACAACAGGACAGGTCAGGGTGCTGTCACACTGCAGTATAAGTCCCATCTTCAAGTGTGAGTTTTATTTTTAGTCCCACCCTCACCAAAAATGCTCTGAAGTTGGATCTGTAAAACCCCAGACAAGGCACAGCCACATCAGAGACAGAAGCCCTGTCGCCCAGTACCTGTGTTTATGTCTGAAGATGAAATTTTCTCAAGATTAACTTTGTGAATAAAAACTCAAAGTCACATTACCACTGCGCGGAAAGAAATGGTTAGCCCCATGAAACTCAAGAAGAAATGGAATCCAATTGAAGAGGGAAGTTTGGGGCAAGCACCAGGAAATCCTCTGACCAGAAGTGTTGCTAGATTGGGGAAGTGTCCCCAAAGGAAGTGGGAGACTTGCAAGCCAAAAGCCCAGCCCCCATGGAAGGACAGCACTTCCTGTGCTTATTGTCTTCCAAATCCTGTCCTAGGCCCTTTATCCTGGCAGCCAGGAAACAGCCAAACTCAACATCAGAATAAAGTAATAAAGTGGTTCGTTTGTTTGCTATAATAAAGGGGGCCTTTATAGTACACTCTGACCCAAGCACCCCACAAAACTGTTTGCCATTGGAAGAAAGGGCCTTTGCCCTGGCTGTGGCATTGTTGGGAACAGAATGTTCAGGAGTCCAGGACTGTTTGCTTTAACCAGCTTGCTTCTATCACTGCAGAGTTATGAAGTGAAGAATGTCCTTGGGAAGGAGATGGGACCTTTACTCTGCTTTGTCCAGTCCGTCACCCCTCAGCAGACCGGCTGCTGCGTCATGCTGGAGGAGATTGAGCTTCTGTATGCGGGAGGAGCCAACCACCCTCCTTCCTGACATCTGGAAACTTTGCATGGAGGGTGGGGGCTTGATTTGGGGAGCTATGTTAATGCCACAGAGTATTTTTATGGTTTTTAAATTTAATAGGTTTCTTTTTTTCCTAATAAATAGATTAATAGGATGGTTTTGTAAATTAAAAATCAAAATACCTTTATTATATTTTTTTAATTACCTTCCTCTAAGTTTGAGAACATGTTTCTAAAGCTTGAGTATCTCTGTGGTCTTCATTTTGCATTACTTAGGCAATATTACTGATTGATTAGGACATAGCTTTAAAGTATTTAAGACTTTACCCATGTATGTACATTTTCTCTTTGTGGTATTTAATGTTAAAGCTTCAAGCAATATCTCCTATTGAGATGTTGCTATTCTGCTGTAATAAACAAATGTCCAATCCAAACATTTGTGGTTCTAATGTTCTTGAGACTGCCAGAGATGGCATTGTCACCCATACCGTATAGCTGAGCTGTGTTAAACAAGTTTCTGTAGCTCACTCCAGCACACACCTGCCAGAGGGCAAAGTTCACACTCACAATGACCCACCGTCCTGTGCTTTGGGCTGGATTTGAATTACTAACGAAGCTACATATTTGAACCCTGAATTAATTTTTTTCTTCTGCATAGCAACATAATAACAACAGGCCGTGTTCCTAAAACATGGTTTTCTTAGGAGAAAGGCACAGAGCTTTTTTTGGATTAAGCCCTCAAACATTACAATTAAAGGCGTCTGGGGCTGCCCCTTTTATATCCTACAATCTGACTTTTTCCTGGTGCACACTTTGAAAACTACACCATGTCCCTTGGATTGAGGAAAGTGAAAGCAAAGCATAAGGCTCAGAGGAATCCGGTTTCTGGCTCTCTGGGGTTTTCTTCCACGTCTCACAGCTAGTCTCTGCCCCAACCCAGCTCTGCACACTCTGGGATCGCACCTTAAAACCTAACATGGAGTAGCCATGCTTTCCCATGTCCCTTCTGGCAATACAGAGCATGAGGCCAACTCCGCCAGGCTTCCAAAGCAAGCAAACTTCTGTCTCAAGTCTCCTTACCCCGTGTGGGCACCACACCTGGTCCTGTGGCTCCCAGGTGCCTGGTGAAGTCCCAGTACATTGTGTGCGGGAGAGACTGAATCTAGGAAGCTGCAGCGATTTAAATGCTTCTTTATTCTTACAAATATTGTAAAAATGAATATAAAAAGCATGCGCAGTCTCTTCATCTTATCTACAAAAGTGTCGGAAAGTCTTCTCTTTTTACAAATGTACCTTAGCTGCGATGGTAATAAGACGTAGAAAACGCTACCGTTATAAAAATAATTTAAGGGGGAAAGACTCATAGCTTCTCTCGCAGTCCAGTGTCCAAGCTGCAGCTTCTGGTCGCTCGCAACGAAACTGCAGCGGCTCTGGCGGCGTGTGCCCCTGGCCGTCGGGGGCTGAGGTATTGGTCGTTTGGAGTCTCTGAGCCCGGGCCGCGCGTTACCGGCAGTCGGCGCCGGTGGGCGGCAGGAAAGGCGGGCTGGGCAGCTGCTTGAAGAACTGCCGGAGGCCGGCCAGGTCCCGCGTGAGCTGCTCCACGCGCTGATGCAGCTTCTCGTTCTCGGCCGACAGCTCCACCAGCTTCTGCTGCATCTCCTGGTTGCGGCGCTTGGCCTTGTCGCGGCTTTTGCGTACAGCGATGTTGTTGCGCTCGCGCCGCTGCCGGTACTCGGGGCTGCCGCGGTCAGGACCCCTCTTGCCCGCGCCCTTCTCTCGGACCGGGCCCGGCACGAGGCTCGGCCCCGGGCTGGCCCGAGGGGGCTCGGGCGACGTGGGCGGTGTGGGCTGCGCCGGGGCCGGCAAGCTCACCACTGTCTGCGCGCACAAGGCCACTTGCGCGGGCAGCAGGGAGCCCGGCGCGTCGCTGTCGCCCCAGTCGGGTTCGCGCTTGAGCGGGCCCCGGGCGGCTGCACCCGCGCCTGGGGGTCGTGCGGGGCCGCCGGGCAGCAGCTCCAGGCCGCCCGCGCCGGCCGCTTTGTGGTTGTTATTGAAGAGGTCGGCGAAGAGCTCGTCGTGGCACAGCTCCAGGGTGGGCACGGCGGCCATGGAGTCGATGTAGGCACTGAAGTCGATGGCGCTCTCGTCGTCGTACATGGCAGGGGCCGTGGAGCCCGGCTCCCCCAGCTCCCCCGGCTCGGGCCCGCGGTCCGGTTTGCCCACTCTGCCCGGTTCGTAGAAGGCCGCGGGCTCCGTGGGCCAGGGTGCACCGCGCGCGGGGCTGTCCAGGCTGAAAAGCGCGGCGCTCATGGCGGCGTCGGCCCGGCCTGGCGTCCGAATTGGGTTGTCACCTCGCCGGACCGGGCCGCCGCCTTTTCTAGCCCCAGCTGACGCGCACGCCCCGCCCCGGCCCCGCGGGTCGGAGACCCGAGAGGGGTGGGACCGCCCGCGCTGCTGGGAACGACCCGCCCTCTGCCCGCACTCCCGGCCCTCCCTCCTTCCTGTTTGTGCGGCTTGGAGCCTACTTAGTGCTCTGAGCCTGGAGCGAAAGGAAAATCAGGATTGGGGCCCCGACGCGCTCGAAGCGTGCCGCCTTCGGTCCCCGCAGACGGCAACCCGAGTCCGCGGGTGCTATCCTGGGCGCCTCCGCCGCGGGGCCGGGAGCAAACCTGGGGTCGGGGAGTCGGGGCCAGGAGTCGGGGTCCCCGGCTCAGCCCCCGCCCGTCCAGAGCCAGTGCAGCCAACGGGCGTCTCGGGAACTTCGAACCCGCTCCAGCCTCACTTCTCGGGGCCGCTGAGACTCAGCCACACAGCCTGACGATGGACGGATGGACCGGACCTCCCCGCTGTCCTCAGAGCCACAGCAGAGTGGCAGCCACCCTAAACACGGGGCACCTGCCAGCGCTCTTGTGCGCGCCGGCTTTCTTCCAGGTCTTTGAGGCTCTGCCACCTCGTGGTAGCAAAGAAGCTCGCTGTTTCTTTTCCTTGCTAATTGTTCCCCAAAGAGTTGTTAGTCTAAAGGAATTGTGGTTTTGCTGACAGAAAGGTAAGATAATACACCAATACCTATAAAAAGATGTGAAGTTGCCAGCTCTTAAAACCGCATAAAAAGATGTGTTGCAAAATTCATGAAAAGATGGAAATTGCAATGCCAGCTACTCGGAGCTGAGCCTGTAGGAGTTGTGAGTTCGTGTTCTTGAGCTCCCATCTCAAACGTAAGTCAAGAAATTCAAATTCAGGTGTGTCTTTCGTGTCCCTCTCCTTAACTTATCTTTCCCAGTCACCGGGTATTTTGACCAACATCAACTGGTCCACACACGGCAGCCCAGCTCCTACCATTAACTCCCCAGGAAAATCTTAATGATAGCCTGTGGAGTATTTAATGGGTTTTCTGGAAAAGGAAAAACGCAGTTGAGAAGTTCAGGTTAAAGCCAGCGTAGATGTGAGCTCATGCGCTTGCAGAGACAGAACTGTAACAAACTTCTTGGTTCTAGCCCTGGAAGCCATAGCCGTAGAGGCACGACAAAGGCCCTCTCTAATCAATTAGGGAACACTCATTCCCTCATGGAGGCCTCCTTCCGAGGCTGTTTTCAGTGAGACACCTTCTGTTTCTGGTACTTGAGTCCACTCGCTACACTTAGGAAAACTGAATTGTGTTGACAAGACAGTGGGAGCCGATTAGAAGGACATAGCTTAGAAGGCCACCGGCACCTTTGGGCTAAACCTGAACGCTATGACTTCTGCCTTCAGAAACCTGCTGGACCTGAAGCCCGCCTCCCCGCCCCCCATTCTAGAAAGAAAGGAGACATGACAGAACAACAAAGCATGAATGTTTTGTGACATTGGAGAGCCACCAAAGACCCTTTAAAAATAACAATCCAAGTGCTGTGACAGTTGTTTGAGATCCTTTCATGACTGTCCGCTAGCTCTCAAGGGTGCTTTATCGCTGCGACAAATCCATCTTCCTGGTCCTCATTTAAACTGTTCTCAGCACACCTGTCATGAAAGCCTTCTGGCTAGGATCCTTGATTTTGCCCGTGTCCCCCACAACGCTCACACACGGACCATAGTGGAGAGGCTCCAAGGGCACCCACTCCATGTGGACCTTCGCGAAACCTTGGTGTTTAGGAATTCAGGAGACTAGCAATGCTGAGAGTGTCCTAGAGTCGTGGAGCACAATCAGAGTGGGGTCAGTCTGGTCACCCGGAATGGCCAGCTAATCTCCCCGAGACCCTGTCTGTGCATTTCACACTCGCAAGAACAGTTCTCTGGGTGGAATGCTCAAACGTGAGGCATTTCTGAACAGTCCTAGGTAAAACTGTTTGAAGAAAAGTAAAATTTAGTTGACATCAGTGCCCTCACAAATCAGATTATACACTTAAAAATATTTCCAAACATATGTGTGTTGGGGGGGGAGAGGGAGGGAGGGAGGGGACACATTGTAGCAAGCATTTGGAAGTCAGAGAACAACAGTAAAGGATCCTCTCTTTCCCACCATGTAGGTTCCAGAAATGGAACTCAAGTCGCCAGGCTTGGGGGCAAGTGCCTTTACCCAGTGGAGCCATCTTGCCAGCCCCAAATTAGATGCTTTTTAATACACCTTTTGCCCTAGAGCTAATTTTAACTATATTTTCCTATGTGTTGTATCATAATTGTCTGATTTATAAATATTATTTCCAAAAATGTGTTCTTTTCAAAATAAATCGTGAAGTTTGGAAAGGGGAAGGCAGAATCCCAAATAAAACCAGCGAGACTAGGGTTGCTTATTCCTCACGCTTAGTAAGCCCGGGCTTTGTTTAAATCCACCATAAGGACAGATATGGTGGCACACACCTGTAATCCCAACATTTGGGAAGCACAGGCAGGAGGATTGTAGATTTGAAACCAGCTTAAGCTAGATATTGAGAAAGTTGTGATATGTGGTGATTTGAATAAAAATGGGTCACATGTTTGAATACTTGGTCCCCAGTTGGTGGAACTGTTTGGGAAGGATTAGGAGATGTGGCCATGTTGTCACTGGGAGCTGACTTTGAGGTTTCAGAAGACTCCAGTCACTCCCAGAAGTCTCTATCTGTCTCCTACTTGCAGTCTGAGGTGCCAGCTCTTAGCTGTTCCTGATGCCATGCTTTTGCTCAATCATCATGGACTTAAGCACTCCAAAACCGTACGACCAACTAAAGCTATTTCTTTTATAATTGCTTTGGTCAGACTCCCACCAGGGAAGCAGGTAGGCTGACTGCACCTCTCCTGCTCCTTCAAATCCAGTCCCCAGTCATCACCAGCTCTGTAGCAGAACACCTGCCGTGGTCTCCCTTTCCTCTCTGCCCCCATCCCCAATGGATCAGAAAGACCTCCAACCTGCTTCCCCCAACGCGTCCCATCATCCCAGCTCCCAACACCAGTGGGCATCCGCTGTGGACACTCCTGCTGAGCAGAACAGGGAAACAAGCAAGCTAATGGCACACCTTCACCACTCCATCCTCTCCTCCACACACAGTCCCGCAGTCTTAGAATACCTGCTTCAGCCTTGCTCTGCTGCCCATACCTCCTGTGGATCCCACAGCCCTCCTCCTCCTCAAACCTCCCAGCCCCCATCTCCAGCAGGCACTTCAAGCTAACCCACACACTTCTGCCAGGGAAGCAGGGAGGCCGACTATAGACCTCCATCTTTCCTTCTATTCCTCCAGATCCAATCCCCCAGTCTCATCCCTGGCTCTACAGCAGATCTTCTGGAGTGACCTCTCTTCGCTGTCTACTCCCATCCCCAGGAGATTAAATAAACAGACCCTGGTCGAATACTCTACTTTCCTCCCTCTTGTGAACTCCTTCCAGCCCCTAGACTATCCCCAGTCCTAAGTCTCAGCTCCCAAGACCCAGAAACACATTGTACCTGGAACGCCCAGTGGCCACACCTATCAGGTCCACAGAAAATCTTCCAAGCAACACACTCTCCTAAAAAATCAAGGAAATAAACCAAGGAACAAAACACTTACCCAACAAAGAAAAAATCAGGGATCATCACCTACAACTACAAGCTTCCCAATTCCAGATACCTAGATGCCAACATAGAAATAAAATTGGTAATAGCCAGTGCAATGTTTCCACTAGAGCACAGCAATCCTACCACAGTAGGTCCTGAATATTCCACATAGCTGAAGCAGAAGGAAAGGGCCTTAAAACAGCCTGTATGAATAGGATAGAGGTTCTTAAAAGAGGAAATGAATAAATCCCTTAAATCCAGGAAACCGGTGGGGTGGCAGGGAGAACAGGAGCCTGCTTGGCACTGTAAGGATTGAGAAGGAGAAGATCCACAAGCCTACCTGGGGCACCATTAAGGTGAGTAAATACATGGTGGGGTATGAGGGAGAGAGAGAGAAAGAAACAGAGAGAGAGAGAGAGGCAGAATGGTTCGTGTCCTCTGAAGAGAGGCAGATCTGAATAGGTGAAGGTGGTGAGGAGGTGGCTGAGGTGGGTGACTGCTTGCCCCCTGGGGCCATGGTGATGTCCTGGCCTGGGGTGCTGCCAAGGGCCATGTCTGGGTCCTGACCCTGCCACAGCTATGGTCTGTGTTGCTGTCCATGGCTCCTGCTACCACAAAAGTCCAAGAGGACAGGACTGCACAGAGAGTGGGCCTTGCACCTCTCCTGGACACCATAGTAAAGCTGGCTCCACCCATGGGAACTAACCTGGGGAATGTGAGCATGGCAGAGCTTGTCCCATGACTTGTCTGTCATTTGGTGGCACGGCCCAGGGAAAGATGCCCCCTTCACTCCTCATCATTTGATGCAGAGTCAAGAAAGCAGGAGGGCTGGCCCAGCCCCTCAAGGGCTGCAGCACTTGGGAGAGCCAGTCCTGCACCTTACCTAGGCAGCAGCACAGTAGACCTGACCTGTTGGCAGGGGCACTGTAAGCTGGCCCTGAGGGCACGAGACTGCGAGAGCTGGCCCCACCCCCTCATCTGCAAGGTGGTGGTGTGGGTGAGGGAAAGATGCCCTCCCCCTCTTGCCCTTCACCCCCTGCAGCAGGCTGGAGAGCTGGCCTTGGGGGACACGAGAGTGGAAGAACCGGCCCTATCCCTCACCAGCTGCAGCACGTGGGAGAGTGGCCCGTGTACCTTGCACAGGCACCACAGTCGAGCTGGCCCTGGTGGTGTAGGTGCCAGTGAGCCAGCCCCAAGGGTGTGAGGCTGCCCTTTGCTGTGGACAGCTGCTCAACGTCTCTATGTTCAATGAGTTGTGTGGGTGGTGCCTTCAACAACCTACTGCTTTGGGATTCTCGTGCCTACTGAAGACCAGCTGAGGCATCCATCTGGCCTGTATACTAAAAATTACTGGATTCGTGGACCCTTGTCAACTTGACATTGGAAAACCTACTGAAAGTTTAGAAAGTGTGACCTTTGTAACCTTCATTTCTTAGTTCATTAAAATTTTTAATTTTGTCTAAAAAACATGTAGAGAGTAGAGTTGAAGCTTTAACTTTATGCTTTGATCATAGATGACAGTTCAATGCTATAAATATGGCTTGGTTTGCCATGTTCATTGCAGATATTGATGATGGATGTTGCATTAGTCAAGTTTCTCTAGAGTACAGAATTTATAGAGCGAATCCCCCATATATATGTAATATATATTATCTATAGACTTTATATATATACCTTATTAGAATGACTTATGAGCTGTGGTCCAGTTAATCAGTAGCTGCCTATGTACAGAAGGCCCAAGAATCCAGTAGTTGTTCAGTCCACAAGGCTGGATGTCTTAGCTGATCTTCAGTATACCCCAGAACCCCAAAGTAATAGGCACTAATGTAGTGATATTTTATTTATGTTTTAATAAATAAAGCTTGCCTAAATATCAGAAGGGCAAAGCTAAGCCACTAGAGGTCAGGCAGTGGTGGTACACACCTTCAATCCCAGGATTTGGGAGACAGAAGCAGATGGATCTCTGTGAGTTCAAGGCCACCCTGGGCTAAACAAGACCAATGCTGAAACAAATCCAGGTGGTGGTGGCTCACACTTTCATCCCAGCACTAGAGGGAATATAAAATGGGAGTGGAGAGAGGCTCAGACTGTTCGGACTGCTTAGACCACTTCGTGTGCAGTCGCCCAGCCTTGGGAGAGGTAAGACTTCTCTAGTGGCCTGGCTGCTTTGCTTTTCTGGTTTTCGGGCTGAGCCCTAATATCTGTCTCTGGATTTTTATTATTCATGCTACACACTAATGTCAGTGAAGGAATGGACTTGATAATGAGAGTGGGAGGAAGTGGTCAAAAAGAGAGCTTCTCTCTCTCTTCCATACCCTTCTAGAGGCTTCCAGCAGAGGGGTGGCTCACATAAGAGGCGGGTCTTCCCACACCAAAAAATCTGGATTAGAAGTAGATATTCTCATTTCAAAAGATCTAATTAAGAAAAAAAAATTCCTCATAGGTGTGCCCAGGGATTTCTTTTATTTGGTTTTAGTTAATTCCAAATGTAGTCAGGTTGACAACCGGGAACAGCCGTCACAAGTCCACCCTTGTCAACTTGACACACAATCATATCTCTTTATGTAGCGCTTAATTTCTAAGAGAAATAATAGCCAGGTCATAAGTGTGCCTTATGTGAACTTTAACTAGTTCACATAGAATCACAAAGGCAGTAGAAATTTTATAGTAGGTGACAATGTCTCTTAAGGGACATTCTTTTAATATATCAAGCTTAAGTGTGCTAATCACTAATATTCCACTAACTGATGTTACGGCACATGAAAATTCAACACAAATATCTGTGCAAATGCATTATTAACAGAATGCAACAGAAGCACTCACAGTACTCATAATCTCCATTTCTGCAACTGGTCACATGACCTTAGCTGGCATTTATAGCCACCTTCCTCTACTACCCATTCTGTATGTCCTCCACCCTCAGTAAGAACCTTGGCAGGTCTTGGCTCTTTCCCTGGAGAAGTGACTCAATCCTTCATTCCTGAAGTCCCCGTGCCCTTTGCCATCCCGCCTGGATTTAGGCTGTTGTAGTTTCCCATTGACTTGAATAACAGGACAGAGTAGCACCAAGAGACACCCTAAAGAACCTCCTACACTCCAAACATAATCTTTCTTACCTCTATTAGAGAAGCAATCCAATGCCCCCATTGTAATCTGGGCCAATAACCCCTCCTAACACTGGTATTTCTTTCTCAGCCTGCTGGCTCAAGGGCATCAGAAGCCCACGGTGGCAGGGGAAGTCTGAGCTTGCAGTTCAATGGAGTGCTTGTTGCAGCCCCTGGCAGCAACGCTTCCTCATCTAGAACGAAGTGTCTGGGCCGGCAGAACTAAGGCCATGAGAAAAGGAAGCAGAAATTTTCCAAGTGGGTCACTGCAGGTGATAGTGCCTGGAACAGTTCCCTTTTCAACCCCTTGCTTCTGGACCCATGAATATTGACGATGTGAGAAGCTACCGTAAATATATGCTGACTCAAAGCATCTGCTGCCTGCCAGGGAACCTGCTCAGTCTTCCAGGATGCTGCCACTTGACTGGCACTATAGCAGTGTCTGTCTTTAGTCAACCTGCCACCAGATTACTGTCTGGCCACCCCAGGGAATGGTGTCATATCTGAGGCTCAGTGTTGGTGTCTGCTGTTGACAGATCTGGCCCTCAGTAGCATCTGTATCCAGGTCAGCCCGTGTGAGTGGAAGTCTGGGTTGTTGATCCCATGCATAACCCACATCTCTGCCACCATGGCCACTTTGCTCGTGGGCCCATTGGGCAGTGACAGGAATGGCTGGGGAAATACATGTCGAGAGAATGGGTCATCCTACCTACTTGATTACTGAACTCCTCCTCAGCTGAAGTCACCTTTTGATGAGACACAAGAGAACTATCCACAGGCTTCTCCAACATATGTCTTCCTCACCAATGTTCCAATCATGTTCTTTTCAAACCCCTGACCATCCAGTCAGTCCGTTGGCTACAACCCATGAATCTGAACAGTTGCACATCTGGCTATTTCGCCCTCTAAACAAAATGTATGGCCCTGTCTACTGCCCACAGTTCTACCTACTGGGAAGATTTCCCTTCCCCTGTATCTTTCAGGGTTGTCCCAGTTAGGGCTTGTACTGTTATAGCTGTCCACTTCTGGATGGTTCCTGCATAGTGTGCAGGAGTAGAAACCAGAGGCAATTGATCAACTTCTTTATATATCTTGCTATGCCTTCAGGACCTGCTAAGGCCTGATCTCATATAAACCACCTCCACTTGATAATAGACTGCTGTGTGCACGTCCTTCTTTATGACTTGGTGAGTCAGACAACACCCTGCTCATGATGGGCAGTCCAGGTCACATGGTGACCCATTGTCAAATGTTCAGTTTCCACTAAGGGCCAATAACAGGCCAAGAGCTGTCACTCAAAGGGAGAATAGTTGTCTGAAGATGATGGTAGAGCCTTGCTGTGAAATGTCAGCTTCACCTATGGGGTAAAAGCTCAAAACAACATCCCATTCCTATCTGTTGCTGACACCCCAAGCACCACTGGGTCTGCTGGATCATGTGGTCCAAGTGGTAGAGCAGCCTGCACAGCAGCCTGGACCTGTCCAAGAGGCTTCTCCTGTTCCAGACAAGGCTAGCAGCGTTCCGAGTCACTTGGAATATAGGCCAGAGTAACACACCCAAGTGGGGAATGTGCCTGAATCCAAACAGACCCACTAAACATTGTGCTTCTTTCTCGGTGGTGGGAGGGGCCAGGTGCAATCACTTATCCTTTACTTGGGGAAGAATATCTCTGCATGCCCCACACCACTGGGTTCCTAAGAATTTCACTGAATTTTGGTTGAATTTATTTCCCATCCTCTGATACACATGCGTTACCAGTAAGTTCAAAGTGATGGCTTCCTCCTGCTCACTTGGTCTAGTCAGCATAATGTCATCAGAATAGCACAGCAATGTGAAATCTGTGGACGTGAGAGATGATCAAGACCCTTCTAACTAAGTTGTGACACGGGGTTAGAGAGTTAATATATCTTTGAGGTAAAACATGGAAGCCTTTCCAACCATAATAACCCTCACTCCACAGGTCAGGGAGCCAGCGTGAGAATTCTGCTAGCTTCTAAGTATACCTATTTCAATTACACATTCTGGGGCTGGAAAAATAACCACAGGATGAATTTAGGAACTTACTGGACCTACTGTGAGTCAGGCTTTGGCAAAAATTTCATTAACTGTCTGACCCCATGATCCCTCACTTTAACTGGAGGCCACAGTGTTTCTTGGGATCTCCCAGAATCAGTGTCAGTTCAGAACCAGTATCCAACAGTACCTGGAAAGTCTGGATGTTTCCTTCCCCCCAGTATTCAGTTACCCTTGTACAAGGCCTCAGGTCCCTCTGGGGAAGAACTGAAGAATAGTTAACAGTAAAACCTGTAGGTATTTTATCAAGGTCCTTCCTCAAGGGAGCATGGCTGTCCCTAAATACAAAGAGCTCTAGGCCTGCAAACGACTCAAGTCTGAAAATCGCTTCACGGACTGAGATCCCCTTTCAGTATGATCCACTGTAGCTTTTCCTTATTTGTTTGAGAATTTTTCTACTTAAACAGATCAAACAGATATCCAGTAGGCTGCCTATCTGGAAATTCTGTGATCGATTAGCCAGTACCAAAGGTCCATATTAGTCACCATGAAGTTCACTTTGTGCTGATCATTGTGAGTCAGGCCATTGTGGACTTTGTCTTGTCTGTGCTGCCGATTATGATGCCTGTGATCACCTTGCCTTTGCCCATTCAGTGCTGCCACCCGGCCCCGGCTACTTCAGGGTCCATTAAACCCACTGTATTTAATAAAACTGACTGAGCAGCAGCATCTCGAACACTGAGGTCTGGCATAAGGAAAGGGGCGACAACAAAGCTCTTCGATGTGCTGGTGCCCTCTCGCCATGTTATGTCTTATAGGATTAGTGAAGAACACGTCTTCTGGGCTTTCCCGTTGTGGAGGGTTAGATCCATGGCAGACTCACTCTGGCACTGCGTTCGAGAACTTTAAAATCCATTCATCAGCATTAAGCCAAAGGCCACCAGGCATCTCCCTATCCCTTCAAAGGTTATCTTTTGCTTCAGCCAACCATTCAAACAAACCTTGGACATCTTTTTTTTTTAAATGTACGAGCTTCCATATTAAACCTAGAATCTCCACACAGAGGGCCCATATCAATAAACTCAGCCTGATTGAGTTCTGTGTTCTATCCGCCATTATCCCATATCCTTAAAATCTATTCCCACACATATTCGCCAGACTTCTTGAATGAGTTCGCAAACTCATTAAGCTGTTAGTAGTACAGTGTGCCTACTCATGGACTACACTGTCAACCTCCCTTCTAAGAGTCTTTAGTCTGGTTATAGATTTAGGGGTAACTATAGGGGACCCCCTAAGGGACATAAGTCTAGCCTGGCATTTCCTTCAGAGAAAGTCACTGCTAAAGTAGCAGACAGTGAAGGATTAATTTCCTCAGCCAAAGGTGAAATGGGCAATATTTCATGGGGGTTGGCAGAATACATTTTCTGCTGAGGGTGGAGAGACTACTTCCTCAGGTGAGATAAACTCTTGAGAATCTGAGGCCACAAACTTCTTACCTTCATCCCAGGTTACAATATCCCATTCTTTACTAATTAATGCCCTTATTTTAAATGCTGACACCCTCCAAAACTGGGACTTGAATTTTCACTGTAAGGCAGCCAACCTTATAATGAGGGCTTCGGTTTGATTTTTCACGACTTGAGCTCTGTGGCTGCTGGAGAGAAGGTTCTCTTCCAGGGCTCACTTAGAACCCTTTAGACTGTCTATGTGCAACTGGAGCCGGTCAATTCCATCACTAAGTTCATTGTTGTCCTTCATTGTTTTCAGAGATGCTAGAAGTTGGTTATTTTATCACTTATCTCATCATTCTTTTCCTTTGTCAGAGATGCTAGGAGCAAAAACCCAGCAGCATCATTTCCTTGCTTTCCCACAACTGTCAAAAGTTGTATATACAGAGTCACCAAACCCATTGCTGCCCACAGTTAGCAAATCAGGATAATCGGATGCATTTATCTCCTTAAGTAAGTTTGTAAACTAGTTCACACCATGGGCTTTCAGTGCTCACTGAGCTCCCAGGAGAGGCTTCAGTAACTGGAGAATCTTTGGTAACTGTAGGTGTTGGTAAATTAGAAAGTTTATTTCAGATACATAAAAGATTCACCCTCACACTTCTGTTGCTCTAGAACCACTTCTGGTACCAAAATCTGTATTAGTAAGGGTTTTCAGAGTAACAGAACTCATAGAATTAATCTCTCTCATATAATCTATCTATCTATCTATCTATCTATCTATCTATCTATCTATATATCTATCTATCTATCTATTAGAATATGTCCATTCTAGAAGGCTATGGTCCAGCTAATCCAACAATGGCTGCCTGTGTACAGAATGTCTTAGAATCCAGTAAGTGTTCAATCTATGAGGCAGGATGTCTCAGCTGGTCTTCAGTGTATGCTGGAATTCCAGACTTGCTAATGAGGACAAGAGGAAGCAATCAAAAAGAGAGTTTCCTTCTTCCAACAGAAGGTGTGGCCCAGATTAGAGGTGGGTCTCCCTACATCAAAGTATCTAGATTAATGGTGTTCTTCCCACCTCAAAGATCCAGGTTTGAAGTGGATTTCCCCACTTCAAATGATGTAATATAAAAGAAATCCCTTACAGGTGTGCCCACCCATTTTTTGGGTTTCAGTTAATTCCAAATGTAATCAAGTTGAAGACCAAGAATAGCCATCATGGAGGTACTATTCAGTGGCTTCTAAAGTAGCATTAAAAGACAACTGAAACAAGCTTTATGTGTAGCTGTAAGGCCATCTGCTAAAGCCATCTGCTGTGTCCATTTTCATATGACTGGTGCAGTTACTGATGATGCTTGGGTAGTAACAGCTAAAGAGAAGGACTTGTAAAATTAGCAGAAGGCAATGAAGTTGCTTCCAAAACTCATTTTGGAAGCAGCATCATTGCACAGCATATCAAGGAAATGTTAGCTTGGGGATGAGACAGCTCAGCAGAAGATGGGTCCGTAGTTAAGAGTACTTGCTGTGGGGCTGGAGAGATGGCTCTGTAGTTAAGAGTACTTGCTGTGCTTCCAAAGGATCTGAGTTCCGTTTCTAGCACCCATGTGAGTCAGCTCACAACTGCCTGTTTTCTTGTTTGTTTGTTTATGCTATTTTGGGGCCTCCCTGACTAGGCCATAGGCACCATCTCCTTCCATACCCATACTAACCCACTGTGGTGGTTGGAATAGTAATGGCCCCCACAGACTCGTGTGTCTGAATGCTTGGCTCATAGGACATGGCACTATTAGGAGGTGTGGGCTTGTTGGAGTAGGTGTGGCCTTGTTGGAAGCATTGTTACTGTGGGTGCAGGCTTTGAGGTCTCATATGCACAAGCTATACCCAGTGTGGCTCACAATCTCCTATTGCCTGTGGATCAAGATGCAGAACTCTCAGCTTCTCCAGCACCATGTCTGCCTACATGCTGCCGTGATGATAATGGACTAAACCTCTGAAACTATAAACCAGATCCTTTATAAGGGGTGCCATGGTCATGGTGTCTCTATATAGCAAAGGAAACCCTAAGTAAGACACCTACTTAACTAAAGTGTCTTTCACAGAAGGTGGAATCATCTACATTTTATCCCAGGTTGTCATAATCTGATAGGGGTTGAGCTCACCTTACCATGGGATAGAGTTTGCCTTGAGCAGCTAACATCTTAGCTGGGGGACCTCATAAAGGTGGAGGCAACCATGTGACTAGGTCATCATCTTTGCTAATGATATAAAGAAGACAAATGAGATAAAACTTCACCACTCCTTTGGTTAATGTCACTAAATGGCACAAGCCAAAATGGCATCCATAAAACTTCATGGTCCCACTGAATCCTCTGTGTATTATATTTCCAAGGTAGCATAAAGAGACAAAAGGCAGGAAAGAAACTATTGTCTGATTTCGACAGACGATGCTTATTAACACACAGGGAGGGGTAGCCTCTTTCCCACAGAAAATGGAGGTGTCTTTGAGGAGGACAAATGGCTGGGACCCTTTATGTGGGTAAGTGAGGGGTTTAGAATGAGGAATTTGGTAGGGGCTATGTTCAAGTCACAGTCTCTTCCTGAAAGTGTTTGCCCACGGCAAGACACACTATCTAGGGAGCCAGGCTGTTTCAACAGATGTTCCTTTCTGAACTAATGAATAATGGTTAGGTAGGTCAGCTGTAACCTCACAGGAATCCTTTTTTACCACCAAAATGCTAGATGACTGGTGATCATCAACCCCCTTTTATATTAGACCAAGGAGAAAATATCAAACCTCTAAGATGTTTATTTTGTAATTTTAATATTTTGTTTTGTTTTCATTTTTTATTGATTTTATTGAGCTCTACATTTTTCTCTGCTCCCCTCCCTACTTCTCCCCTCCCCTTCAGCCCTCTCTCCATGGTCCCCATGCTTCCAATTTACTCAGGAGATCTTGTCTTTTTCTACTTCCCATGTAGATTACATCCATGTATGTCTCTTTTAGGGTCCTCATTGTTGTCTAGGTTCTTCGGGATTGTGAACTGTAGGCTGGTTTTCTTTGCTTTATGTTTAAAAATCACTTATGAGTGAGTACATGTGATAACTGTCTTTCTGGGTCTGGGTTACCTCACTCAGTATGATGTTTTCTAGCTCCATCCATTTGCCTACAAATTTCAAGATGTCATTATTTTTTTCTGCTCTGTAGTACTCTGTTGTGTAAATGTACCACATTTTCCTTATCCATTCTTTGTTCGAGGGTTGTTTTCATCTTAATACAATTTTCACATAATTCTTTTATTAGCTCCTAAAGATAGCTTAAAAGTTTTCCCAGCCACATGTCCCCAACACTGGCATACTAACAAAGAGAGCTAAGACTTTGAGGGTCGCCAATCACATCAAAGACACAAAGGATAAATCATCAAGCCAGAGATTCAATGAGTACATCTATCCATCTGAATTTGCTACTCATATTTGTACAGCTTTAGTTTTTGCAAAAAGTCACTAAATGGTTCTCTTGAACCTTGTATAACCTTAGTATATGATTCAATCCTTTTTTTTTTGTTGTTCTTGAATCTTGTTCCGTGCATTCAAGGCTGCTGTATGGCATAGGGACAAGATGCGTTCATTGTCTATAACTTGGCTATCCAGATAATAATGGCCCTCACCAAGAATTTGATCTTGGGAGGCCTCAAAGCCACCTACTCTACCTTGATGTTCAAGGGCCTTAGCTTCCTCTCTCCAATAACTCTTCCACTGTAGCTTAGGACCATTTTCTAATACAGCTGAAACTAATTTAAGCCAATCATGTGGAGTAACCTTATTTCTTGAAGCCCATGTGTCTACCAACTCCCTCACATATGGTGAATGAAAGCCATGAGATACTAAAGCTTGCTTAGTATCTTTTAGATCTTTCAGACATACAGGTTGTCATTTAC
This sequence comes from Ondatra zibethicus, assembly GCA_004026605.1. NCBI lineage: Eukaryota > Metazoa > Chordata > Mammalia > Rodentia > Cricetidae > Ondatra > Ondatra zibethicus. The sequence goes on along the minus strand of PVIU01010487.1, from coordinate 24,827 downwards.
ATTCTGTATATCCTTTTGGGTGTTTACTATTTGCTGGTTTTTCAGAAATAGTAACAGGATAAGTAGTTAAAACACTTGGTAAATCATCTCTGTCTCTGAGAGGTACTGGTGATGTTAAATCTTTATTATTGTCTTTTGTCTCTACCCTATCCCCTTGCTTATCAGTTCTGACAATTTCATCAATGGTTTCAAGTCTATGTATCACTGTCTTTTGTAGAATTCAAATAATCTCTCAGTACCATTCTATAAGATTTCATAACCCATTGTCATTGAGTGAATTTTTCTTGTCAAATTATGTTATCAGTTGGATAGTAGTGGCTCACACCTTTAATCCCAGCACTCTAGAGGCAGAGGCAGACAGATCTAGTGAGTTCGAGGCCAGCCTGGTTTACAAGAGCTAGTTCCAGAACAGGCTTCAAAGCTACAGAGAAACCCTGTCTTGAAAACAAAAACAAATTATGTTTATCATTTTCAATGGCATGAACCCTTTCAGCCAACTTCTCATTACTGGTCTGTAAAGTCTGTTTGATTTCTAAAAGCTTCTCATTCTTGACTCTGTTATTAAACCATTTCTTTAAGAATATAATATGAATTCTCAAGCTAATAGCAGCTATGGCTAAGAATGTATATGTCCCAGGTAAGTCATATACCTCTTTTATAATTCCCTCCATAATAGAAACAAAAGGTTATTACAATGTTATCTGCCAATATCAGATGGCTTAATGCCATTAAAATCCTGGATCAGATGAGAATTCTAAGGTATAATAATGATGTGGGCCAGTAGGTATCGCAGTTATACTGCTAAAGCAGTTCAGAGATGCTGGAGCTCTGGTCTTACTCGTTCCAATGTCACTAACCTGTAGATTTTCTAAGCAGAACTCAAAGCCAAGCTGAATGGATTTTTTGGTAAAGGCACCCCTGCAGTGGGTGTGCATGGGCCGTATGAGCCAAAGGAAGCTGTGATAACCACATGGGGTTGGTAGCAAGTCACAGGGACTTCAGGAGCCATAGAAAGCTGCAGGGGGGAGGAGGTTCAGAAAACTGTGGGTGCTGTAAAAGGTGGCAGCAACTTGTGGGTGCCATGGGTAGACAGGCAGGTCAGGAGAAGAAGCTAAGCCAGGGCAAATGGGAGTTGGGAATGCTAGTTTTTCTCCCAAACCCAGATAGCTATGTTTGGGCCCAGCTCTGGCCTGTGCCAGTGGCTGAAAAGCCTCGGGCAAACGACTTTTTTAGTAAATTTGTACCCAAATGTTGGGTGCCAAATGTAGTGAGATTAATAAAAACCTGGAGATATAAATTGGGGTTCAACCTAAAGGTCAGAAAAGCAAAACAGCCAGTCACTGGCTCTTACCTCTACCTAAGTCTGAAGTGGTGGTCCTGCCTCCAGGAATCTCAGAATGAGACTGTGTATGAGAGCTGTCTCCTCCCCTCTTATATTCCTCTCTAGGGCTGGGATTAAAGGCATACACCACTATCACCTTACTTCTATGGCAAACTAGTGTGGCTACTGGGATTAAAGATGTGTGTCACCACTGACCGGTCTGTAAGGCTATCAGTGCAGTTATTTATTCTCTGAACTTAGGGGAAGTTTTATTTATTAAAAACAATTGAAACAGCCTGGTTTACAGAGTGAGTTCCAGGACAGCCAGAGATACACAGAGAAACCCTGTCTCAAAAAACAAAACAAAACAAAATTAGCAAATAAAATATCACTACAGTCCCCAAAGGGAGTGGCATTATAGGGAGGTGTGGCTTTGTTGGTATGGTATGTTTGTAGGTATGTTCTTGTTGGAGAAAGTGTGGCACTGTGGAGGTGGGCTTTGAGGGTTCATATCTGCTCAAGGTAGAAATCAAAAACAGAAAGTTGGTGCAGATGTAATTGAATGAGGAGGCCATGTGCCAGCCCCAGCAAGCAGCAGAACTTGGCAGATTCAATCACTTGATTTTGACGTTAGAGTCAAGGATAGAAGAAACAGGCTATGGAATTTGCCTCTGTGCCAAAGGAAAGCCACTTCATGAAGCTGTGAAGTTGAGGGCTGGAATGCTTTGGAGACTCCAAGATGTTAGTCATGAGATACCTGCCAAGGAAAGCTGCTAATAGGGAGCTCAACCAGCCCAAGAGAACAAAGTGTGTTGCAATCAACAAAGCTGAAAGAGTTGGAGTTCTGAAGAGCACTTTGACAACAGACATGGAGATGCAGAGGTTGGAGTTTTCCCTGCTGGTTTTTGGTCTTGCTTTGATTCAGTATTTCCTCATTCTCCCTTCCTTATGTTTTGAAATGGTAATATACATATTGTGCCATTATACATTGGAAATATGTGGTCTGATTTTTTTATTTGATTTATTAGGGAATTACAGCTAAAAAAAATGCACACACTTTAATCCCAGCGCTCAGGAGGCAGAGGCAGGCAGATATCTGAGTTCAAGGCCAGTTTGGTCTACAGAGTGAATTTCAGGACAGTCTCCAAAGCTATACAGAGAAACTCTGTCTCAATAAAAACTAGAGAGAGAGAGAGAGAGAGAGAGAGAGAGAGAGAGAGAGAGAGAGATTGCATGAATCTCAGAAGAGTCTTTGAGCTTTAGACTTTTAAATAAGTTTGAGACTGTTATGGACTATGGAGACTTTTGAAGTTAGAATGGAGGACATTTTCGCATTATGATACTGCTATAACCCTTTGGGGGCCAGGAAGTGGAATGTGGTGGTTTGAAAGAAAATGGTCCCCAAAGGCAGTGGCACTGTTAGGAGGTGTGACTTTGTTGGTATGGTATGCTTGTACTGTTTGTTCTTGTTCTGGGGCCCATCTGTATGGGAACGGATCCCTCTGGTTTCTGTGAAAAGATGAACGGGTCACACCCATATTCCAGCTTGGCGTGGCATCTTCAGCTCAGTTTTGCTCCAGGTGCCAGGAGGACTCTGTATGTTCTGTGTACCATGTGCTGTTTTGTTTTTGTCCATCCTCTTTCTGACTTATAAGACTGATATAAGGAGACCTACTCAAATCATGACTCTTTTGACTTTAATATTGGATCACTTACAGAACCTTAGAGATAGGGCCAGGAGCGTAGGGCCTGAGACAACAAAGATTATTATCCTGGAAGGGATGAAACAAACAACCTCTACCTGCCTTGAACATTTTATTTAAAAAGAGACAGCCTCAGTCTGTAACACAGGGGCAATGCTGCCAGGCTTGCCCTGGCATGCCATACAAGCATGGGGCTATGGGGCAGCATGCTTCTATGGATGGGGTGGCTGAGCTATGCAGCCTTGTTGTGACAATGTAGCAAGGCTGCCAGCCACAACTTGCAAGGGGTGAGTGTGTCCAATAGGATTTCAAACATCAAACAGAGTTTCTGGGGTTAATTGCTATGGCTGGAAACATTAAGAATCTTTTCCCGGCATCCTGCAAGCATCCCCCTTTCCATACTGGTGGATGGGGCTCCAGTAGCCTGCCCTGGGAGTTGCCTGTCTCAACTTCTGTCCAAACCTGGCTGTGGATTGGCTCTGTGGTTACTAAACTATGCTTGCTATGCTGTGACACTGTAAGTTAATTCTGTTTAGAAAGTTGTGTCTATTTCTCAAGAAAGTTGTATATATTTCTTTTGTTGGAAAGTTTTGTCTGCATTTTCTGGTGTGTTCATGAGTTTTATTGCAAGCATGGTGCTGAAACAGAAATGGTTTGGATATTTTTGTTGTCTCTGCCACCCATCACTGCTGTGACCACATTTATGAGCATGGCTCACAGTTTATCGCTGAGCTCTGGTTACTGGATTTGGGTTAACAAGAATTCAGATGTCTTTTTTGCTATAGATAATGTTGAAACTGTTTTGTGCTGTTCGGTATTGGAAAGCTGGCTCTAGCGTTGATTTATGGTTCTTCCTTTGCTAAACTCGGGCATATTTAAACATCCCCTCTATGCCACTCAGTCAGTCTGAGCCTCTGACATAGTGTCAAGTCGAAGAAAACAAATCAAAACAGCCAAAAAAAATTGGACTTGGTTTATGTAAACATTTTGTACTTTACTTTTTACAAGTTTATTTTGTTAGATATGGTTAAAAATCTGTTAAAAATTAAAGTAATACTAGCTAAAACTAGTAACCATAAAAACTGATAATTTAAAATCTATGCATGGGTAATTTTAAAGGAACCTTAGGACATGATTCCAATTTGGATTGCCACCATTTTTTAGTCAGTTGCATGGCTGGTTGCCATTTTGCTGGAGTTAAAAAAAAAAGATGGATGTCACACGATTTCACCACCATGTTGATTAGAGATGACCATGTAAAATGGGCCTGACCAGGAGACAACAACAGATCTCCAAGATAATTTGGATTGGGATAGATTTTTATTTGATAATTCATGTCCTGTCCTAAAACAAGGTGTATTAAAAACAGATTTGAAATGATAAACCTGTACCTCACCACTTTTAAACTCAAAAATGTACTTTGTTCTGCTGGTTAAACTGTCATTTAAAAGTCACCAGGTGATAGTGGTTTTAAAGACATGAAGGGATCATAGGCAACAGCTGAGCTTTGCAAATGTATGGCAGGACTAGAGTCCCAAAGAGAGGCCAGTTACAAGGATGGACCTTAATAGTTTAAGAAATACCAGTGCTGAGTGAGAGTCACCAAAAGTACCAGCTACAGTGAAATGGAGCAGGCTGAGATCTAAAACCCAGGCTATGTATCTGCTGTAGAGGGTGGCCAAAGAGGTACTTATTTTTAATATTGCAGGAAGACACTTAAAAATTGAAAATTTTTTCAAGAACAGTTTTTAAAATATTTAACTTGACAAGACTATGGGATATTTGTGCTTATAAAATGTTTTATATTGTTAATATTTGAAATTAAAAGGCTAAAATTAGAGTCATGGCCATAAGCAGCAAATGCTAACCAGAAACTGGGATGTTCATTTCTTGTAATGCAGCAAGACAATGACCTAAGCAGTCTGGCAAAGGGCTCAGAACAGTTTCTCAGCCCATTGAGTCTTGAGACTTTGGGAGTTAATAAAACCGTTTGACATGGGTAACCTAGGAACACCTGTATGTCACATGTTTGCATTAAGATTCACAACAATGACAAAACTGCTGCTGTACAACAATGGGAAAAATTTTGTAATGGGGGTCACCACAACATGGGGAACTAAATTAAAAGGTCAAAGCATTAAAATTTTGAGAACCAGTGACCTAGAAAATGTCTCTCCTTACTCAAGGTCTAATCAGGCAATCTTATCAAAAGCCATCTACAGATTCAATATAATCCTCATCAAAATCCCAGCAAAATTCTTCACAGACCTTGAAAGAATGGTACTCAACTTCACATGGAAAAGCATAAAACCCAGGATAGCCAAAACAATCCTGTACAATAAAAGAACTTCTGGAGGCATCACGCTCCCTGACTTTAAACTCTACTACAGAGCTACAGTACTGAAAACAGCCTGGTATTGGCATAAAAACAGACAGGAGGACCAGTGGAACAGAATCAAAGACCCAGATGTCAATCCATACACCTACAAACACCTGATTTTTGACAAAGAAGCAAATATAAAATGGAAATATAAAAATATAAAATATATAAAGCAAATATAAAAAATATAAAATGGAAAAAAGTATATTCAACAAATGGTGCTGGCATAACTGGATATCAACATGTAGAAGAATGAAAATAGATCCATATCTATCAACAAGCACAAAACTCAAGTCCAAATGCATCAAAAACCTCAACATAAAACCAACCACACTGAACCTTACAGAAGAGACAGAGGGAAGTACACTTAAAAACATTGGCACAGGAGACCACTTCCTAAATATAACCGCAGTAGCACAGACACTGAGAGAAACACTTATTAAATGGGACCTCCTAAAACTGAGATGTTTCTGTAAAACAAAGGGCATGGTCAACAAGACAAAATGGCAGCCTACAGAATGGGAAAAGATCTTTACCAACCCAACATCAGACAGAGATCTAATCTCCAAAACATATAAAGTACTAAAGAAATTGGTCATCAAAAGAACAAATAATCCAATAAAAAAAATGAGGCACAGACCTAAACAGAGAACTCCCAACAGATGAATCTAAAATGTCTAAAAGACCCTTAAGGAAATGCTCAACATCCTTAGCCATCAGAGAAATACAAATCAAAACAACTCTGAGGTTCCATCTTACACCTGTAAGAATGGCCAAGATCAAAAACACTGAAGACAACTTATGCTGGAAAGGATGTGGGGCAAAGGGAATACTCCTCTGTTGCTATTGGGAGTGCAAACTGGTGCAGCCGCTTTAGATATCAGTATGGCAATTTTTCAGAAAATTAGGAAACAACCTACCTCAAGACCCAGTAATACCACTTTTGGGTACATACCCAAAGAGTGCTCAATCATACCACAAGGACATGTGCTCAACTATGTTCATGGCAGCATTATTTGTCATAGCCAGAACCTGGAAACAACCTAAATTTCCCTCAACCAAGATGTGGTACATTTACACAATGGAGTAGTACCCAGCAGAAAAAAAATAACAATATCCTGAAATTTGCCAGCAAATGGATGGATTTAGAAAACATCATATTGAGTGAGGTAACCCAGACCCAGAAAGACAAATATAACATGTACTCACTCATAAGTGGCTTTTAGACATAAAACAAAGAAGAACCAGCCTACAGTTCACAATCCCAGAGAACCTAGACAACAATGAGGACCCTAAGAGAGACATGTGAAGTAGAAAAAGACAAGATCTCCTGAGAAAACTGGGAGCATGGGGACAATGGGAGAGGGTAGAAGGGGAGGGAGGAGGAAAGGAAGGGAGCAGAGAAAAGTATATAGCTCAATAAAAACAATAAAAAATAAAATATTAAAATAAGCAAAAAAGATTGCTAACTTATTGTAAAATGTTAGGGAATACAAGTTAATAGCTATCATTATAAATGATCGAGTCTGTTAATTGTAAGCATGCTAAATACCGCTGATATAATTAATTATAGGGATAAACCTTACATAGTTCCCTGTATATGTTTTCCAAAATTAAGCTTACAACCAGTAACTAAAAATGAATTTGTCTATTCAGATATACCTGGGCAACCCTCAAATACTTCAGAGATCTGAAGAATATGACATTTAAAATGTTGATTAAAAAGTTTATTTTATCAGACAGAGACTCCAAGATCCTAGCAGTGACCCAAGGTCTCCAAAGAATATTATGGGTCATCACAATGTCTCCACCTAGATTATGATGGGGCTGACCACTGGGTGAGATGCCCCAATGTGACACCTGGTGCGGGGACCTGGCCCAGACTGTGGACAAGCAGCAGGACACTGGAGAATTGATTGTATCACTTTTTGCCTAGATAAAATAAGATTGGTCTTTTCCACGTCCCTATTCCACAGAGGAAAAAAATACCTCTTCACCTTATGAAGACTGATGTTTTGATATTTCTGCCTTCAATGCTATAGAGACCTGGGTATGGCTAACAGGGTGTGGACTGGTCCCTGTCATTTTTAATAGATTTGGAAGTTGCTTGGTCTACATTCAGGTATAATTTATTCTTCTTGGATCTCTGATAGTATTGACAGTTGGATTAGCTATAACTTTGTCAGCTTAGCAGCAGGCAACCAGATTCTTCCCCAAAGCTATAGGCAGCTTGTGAACTCATTTTATATATAAAATTGAAGCCTTGATATGGGTCTAAAAATAAAGGATATATCTGAGGATATAAAAACTTATAAGCTTTAAGGGTCTCAAAAATGATTTGAGATATAAATGTAAGTTATAAAAATATAAATAAATGGTTTAAGATATAAAAATATTTCAGGTTGTTTTCCCCTTCTATGATATAAAAGTTCAGAGTTTAGCATTTAATAGAGTTCTGATAAGCTGTATAGCTCAGTCACAAGCTCAAGATTTTGGTAGACATCTAAATATAAACTTAAAGGTGCTTCTCACCAAGCCAAAGATACCTCTGTCCAACCTACCTGGCTCTCAGGGCAGAAGAAAAATGTACATGCTTATGACCCAAGTCTGTAATTTCTTCTAGGACTCAAATTAGTCCACTCCTGCTATTTTACAGACATCCATTACCAGCTTTTTTTCCCTGCTATGTGGATTTCAGTATAACTTGGTGATATCATGTATCTAGAACTTTTATGTCCTTCTGTAAAATAAAAATTCATATAGGCTTCAGAAAAAATCCTGGATCCACTTCTCAAAGAAAAAAAAGGATTCCAAAGAAGCACAGACTAAGTTTTCCCTACCTGTCTATTCCTGAGGATAATATATTTCTCTCCCCTGGACCAGACCATCCAAAGGAAATTCCTAACGTTCCGACCGTTGTAGATAGGATCACCGGCCAGCACACACCCATTGCTTTTCAACAGCACACCCCTAGACAAATGCCAGCCAATCAGGGGCCCTGAACCTTAGAATCCCAATCTCTGTTATTATAAAAACTCCACCCCAACTGAACTCAGGGCTTTCCGATGTGATAATACATTGGACACATGGAGAGTCTGATTTCTGACTTGAATAAGAATAAAAGCCTCTTTGCTTTTACATAGAGGACTTATTCTCCTAGTTGGCTTTTGGGGAACTCCGTGATCTGAGCATCACACTATCATGACTCTAACTTGTGTCAAGCTGACAATGTGCTCGTTTCCTTACCTTCATGAACAAAATGATTTTAGTTTTATGAAACCCCACTTGTCAATTGTTGGCCTTAATTCCTGGGAATTCACCTACATCATATATTGCCTATAATAAAACATATGGCTATGTTTTCTTCTAGTAGTTTTAGCATTTTAGGTTTCAAATTGAGGTATTTGATCCACTTGAAGCTAATTTTTGTGCACGGTTATAGGTAAGGGTCTGTTTCACGTGAATGAGAGGGTCAGGCAAATATCATGAAAGGTCCCTAATAACTCAGTTAAGAATTAGGTCTCAGTTCCAGCCTCCTTAAACTGAATAAGTCAGTTTCTCTGTTTAGGTCTGTGCTTCAATCACTAACACTCTCCACCCAACACACACACACACACACACACACACACACACACACACACACACACAGTAAGGACTAGGGGAATTGCTCATACTAGGTTGGGGCCAACTTCCCCCACCAGGTACCTCAAGGCAATAACCAAATAAGGACAAAACCTGGGACTTGTCCCAACTTGCCCAAGAATGGAAAAGCTATAGCCTTTGCCCACCCTGTTATCCCTAACCAATTAGAAACATACTAATATAATTGTCACTTGTGTAAACCAATCCTAGCTAGAATGATCACATTGCTTTCAGAATTCCTTCATTTGTGTATAAAAGAGCCTGCTAGCTTTTTTTGGGGGGGGATCACCAGTCGCCATTTTTGCCTTTGTGTTGGATGCCTTCCCTGGGACCTTCTCGAGATAACAAACACTCTTGCTGATTGCGTATGTGGATGGTGGTCTTCTGTGGGTCTTCTCCAGGATGCTAACATATGGTGCATTGGCTGGGAAGCCCCCCCACGACTACTGACATGTGAGCATTTTGAAAATTCGGCCAGACATCTTTGTGTGTCTTGGTCCGTCCTTTCTGTTCATCATTTTTTTTTTTTCGGAAAAGCCCAAACTGAGCTGAAGTTGGCCTGAGTGTGCCAAGTGGATGTCCTTTTGGCACTTGTGCCATGTGGGTCAAGAAACGGCTCTGATCCACCTGCATCTGTAGAAAATCTGTAGGGGACTAGGTCCCCTGGTTGAACTGGGACAAAACAACAGGTTACTCCTGCAAAATGAAACTTGCATACAAGATTGCATACAACAAGTTGTTCCGATTCTGGCTACTTACTATTTAAGGTACCATACCAGTTTGTCTGTGTCGTTGTCTGTTTCTGCCTGTTAACTTCCTTTCTTAACCTGGGTTAGTGCTCAAAGGGAGGAGCCACAGGCCAAGGCTGACTCCACAATCCTCCCACTACATGCTGTGGGATCACCTGATGCTGGTAACTGCTAGTTCATTGTCCTTTTGCCACTAGCAACCTATATAATTGGAAGATGCAGAACCCTACATTTTCTGGGAAGCCTGCAAGGCTCATTAATTTGTTTGATTCTGTGCTTTTTACTCACCAGCCAACATGGGATGACTGTCACGAGTTACTCCAGGTCCTCATCACTACTGAGGAGAGGCAGCAGATTCTAGCAGAGGCCTGTAAATTGGTTCCAGGCCCAGATGAAAGGCCAGCGAACAACGCACACCTCTTAAGTGCTGGTTTCCCGTGAGGCAACCTGACTGGGACTTCAACACAGAGGGAGGGAGGGAGGCATTAAAAATCTACTGCCAGACTCAAATGGAGGTTTCCTGGCTACTGTGAAGTAGCCCACCAATTTGTCCAAAGTAAGTCAGGTGTGGCAGGGATCCAAGGAAATGCCAGGAGCCTTCTTGGAGAGATTGATAGACGCCTGTAAGAGCTGTCACCCTTGGATCCAGAAGCACCAGAGAAGAGATCTGCAGTGAGCCCAGCTTTCGCCAGTCAGCTCCAGACATCTGCGGTAAGTACAAAGGCTAGAAGGCTTTGAAGGCAAGCAGTTGGGTGGACTTAGTGCATTTGTGGAGTAGTGAGACTCCGGAAGAAAGCCACACCAGAGGGCTAACAAAGGAGTTAGAGAAGCAGACACAAAGACTCACCAAGGTCCTCTTAGCTGCATCAGGCGGTCCTGAAGCTAAGAGACAGGCAAGTTAACTGTCTTTGGGAACTCAAAACAGGGAGGGAAAGGCCTAAAGACAAGGCCAGGCAATAGGCCCAGTTAACAAAGAGACCAGTATGCCTACTATAGATACTGTGTCACTGGAAAAATGAACGCCCTGAATGACAGTCTCAAAAGTGGCGGCAATGGAGGCACTAGAGCTGGAAGAAATGAGAGCTTGAATGGGGTGGGGCTCAGAGCCTCTCCCTGAGCCTTGAGTAACCCTAAAAGTGGAGGGGAAACCCATAGATTTTTTTTTTGATAGACACTGGAGCACAGCACTCCATTTTGAAACAACCCTTGGGTTTCTAGAGAGACCTATTCACTCTGGTACCCTGTTATTTTTCGGGTGATAACCCCTGTGCCCTAGAAGGACTCTACAGATGGAAAAAGTCTTTGATGAAATCAAGACTGTTCTATTAACTGCACCCACATTAGCATTACCAGATGTCACCAAACCCTTCCATCTATATGTGGATGATAAAAAGGGAGTTGCTAGGGTACTGACACAAGTCCTCATCAAAAAGACTGGACCCAGTGGCAACTGGACGGGCCCCTTGCCTCCGCATAATAGCGGCAACAATCTTACTAGTTAAAGACTCAGAAAAACTGACTTGGGGACAAACCCTAAAAGTGACAACCCCCATGCTATTGATGGGGTTCTTAAATACCCTCCTGATAGGTGGCTGACTAATGCTAAGTGGACCCATCGTCACTTAACCCCACCCAGAATCCAGTTCACCATTAGTTCCTTGAATGCTGCTACCCCGCTTCCAGATCTGGCCCTGGCCCATCTTCTCCATGATTGTGTGGACATCCAGAGTCCTCTCTATGGGATCATACCTGATCTCGAGAACGTCCCTCTGATGGGGGCTGAGGTCACATGGTATCCTGATGGCGGATTCGTCAAGGATGGTATCAAGTACGCAAGAGCAGCAGTCACCGCTGAGAATGAGGCCATATGGGCGGAGGTTCTGCCATCCGGGACTTCAGTCCAGAGGGTTGAACTGAGGCACGGCAGCTGGGAAAGGATGCATCTTTACTGACAGCTGATACATGTTTGCTACAGGACATGTGCATGGTGCCATCTACAGGAAAGAGGATTGTTAACTGCAAAAGGAAAGACTATTAAAAACAAACAGGAGATTTTAGATCTCTTATGGGACTTATGACTGCCCAGGGAAATAGCTGTTATGTACTGTCTGGGACACCAGAAGCGACAGGACCCCATCTCAAGGAGAAACAACCAAGCAGATGCAACAGCAAAGGAAATTGCCCTCTAGAAGTCAACCATCCTGCTGGTCTCACCACCGAAGCTGGTAGCACCCGTGTTGCCAAGGTTTCCAGCTTACGCTGATCAAGAGCTCTGGAGGATCCACATGTGTACAAATGCCTACGAAGAGAAAGGATGGTTCAAGACCCCAGATGAACGGATCATTCTCCCATCAGATTTCATCACTCAACTAGTCCGGCAGATACATCAGAGGCCTCACCTGGGAGAGAAGAAAATACAAGACCTCCTAAGGAGAGTACACCTTAAGGTGTTTGACCTTAATCTAAGACAGGCGAGGCCATAAGCCAATACCCACATGCCATCTCATGAACGCAAAGAGTGGACTCGCAAGGACAGGGCATTGGGAAAGAGGAACCCGATTAGGAGCCAACTGGGAAATTGACTTCACGGAGGTAAAACCAGGCCTATATGGTAATGAATACTTATTAGTCTTCATAGATACTTTTTCAGGATAGACTGAAGTACTTACTTTGGGTCTTCTATTTTATTTCATTGGTCTACACATGCTTCGTGTCAGTACTGTTTTTAATTACTATACTCTATAATGCATCTTAATCTCTAGAATGGTCATCACTCCAGTACTGGTCTTTTTGTTAAGAATTGCTTTGGATATCCAGGGTCTTTTCTAGTTCCATGTGAATTTTAGGATTTTTTTTTCTGCTTTTGTGAAGAATAGAATGGGTTTTGATTGAGAGTGCATTTAGTATGCAAATTGATTTTTTTTTTTGGTAGAATGAGCAGCTTCACAATATTAATTCTAACAAGAACATGGACTATCTTCCCGTTTTCTAGTGTCTTTCTAGATTTCTTTCCTCAGAGGTGTGAAGTTTTCAGTTTAGAGGTGCTTCAGTTCCTTAGACAGCTTTATTCATTTATTGTCTTTGGTGCTGTTGTAAATGGCAGTGTCTATGCTCTCTTTCTCAGTGTGTTATTAGTATAGAAAGGGACTGGTTTTGTAATTCGATTTTGTACCCTGGTACTTTGCTGAAACTATTGATTATTTCTACAGTTTTCTGGTTAAATATTTGGAATCTCTTACATATAATACCATGCCATCTGTAAACAGGGATAATTTAACTTCTTTTCCCACTTGTATCCCTTTAACTTCTTTCCGTTCCTCATTTCTACAGCTAGGGCTTCTGGCACTATATTGAAAAGGAGTGGAGATGGTCTTAACTTGTTCCTGATTTCAATGAGGTTTTCTTCATTTAGGATAATGTCATTATGCTTTTGTCTTATAGGGCATATATTGTGTTGAATTATATTTCCTCCAGTATCACCATCTAGGACTTTTATCATGAGAGTGTATGGGATTTTGTTAAAGGTCTTTTCTACACCTATTGAGATGACGGTATAAATTTTGTTTTTAAGTCTATTATATGATTATGTGAATAATAATGTAAACAATATAAATAATGCATTCCTGGTATAAAGCCAACATGCTTGTGGTAGATGACATTCTTGATACGTGCCTTATTCTGATTGCTAGTATTTTATTGAAGATTTTTGTCTATTTTCATCAGGGATATTAGTCTATAGTCATTTTTTATTTCATTGTTGTGTCTTTAACTGGTCTGGGTATTAGAGTAATAATGGCTTCATATACTAGTTGGTAGTGATCTTTCTGTTTCTATTTCCTTGAATGATTTAAGAAGTATTGACTATAGTTCCTTTTGAAAGTCTTACAGAATTCTGCTGTGAATCCACCTGGTCCCAGACTTTTTTTTTCTTAAGTTGGAAACCTTTTTATTACTGTTATAATCTCCTCCTTCATTATGGATCTTTTTAGGTAGTTAGTCTCTTCTTGGTTTAATTTTGATACCTTGGGTGAATACAGAAACTCATCTATTTCCTTTAAACTTTCCAACTTAGAGGAGAACAGGTTTTTATTTTTGGTATTTATTTATTTATTTACTTATTTTGCTCTTTTTGGAGACAAGGTCTATGTAGCTCTGGCTGTTTTGGAACTCACGATGTAGACCAAGCTGGCCTCGAACTCACAGAGATCTGCCTACCTCTGCCTCCTAAGTGCTGGGATTAAAGGTGTGAGAGAGAACAGGATCTTAAACTACTCCCTCCCAATATTCTGTATTTCTTTGGTGTCTATTGTATTGTTTTGATGTTCACTTCTGATTCTGTCAATTTCAGTCCTCTCTTCTTTCTTTTGGTTGGTTGGGCCAAGGGTCTGACAATCTAGTTTATAAACTCAAAAACCTGCTATTAGATTGATTCTTTGTCTTTTTCTACTTCACTGATCTACATTTCGATTTCTATTATTTCTTGTCATTTATTGTATTTGATTCATTCTTGTTTTTCCAAATTCTTGAGTTGCATCTTTAAGTCAATTATTTGTGCTTTCTGGTTGTTTAGATGTAGTCACTCAGGGATATAATTTTCTCTTGGAATTGCTTCTAATGTGTCCTATATAGGTTTTGTGGTATTGTGTTTTCATTTTCATTTAGTTCTGGGACTGTTTGATTCTTTCTTGATTTATTCTTTGACCCATTTATCCTTCATTAATGAGTTGTTCCAACTCTCATGCTATTAACAAGTATGCGGTGGACAGTCTATTTAGTGCTATATTTTTGCATTTTACTGAATTTTGCCATTTAAAGTAGTCCCCAGATGACTGTAGTGGTGCACACCTTTAATTTCAGGATTCAAGAGGCAGAGGCAAGTGGATCTCTGTGACTTTGAAGCCAGCCTTCTCTACATAGCAAGTTATAGGACAACACAGCTACACAGTGAGACCCCCGTATCAATAAAATAAAATAAAAAAAACAGCCTCCAGTGCTTAGTAGAAATAGCTCAGTTGTTAACTGCCATGCAGTCATGAGGATTTGTGTTCAGATTCCCAAAAACTATGTAAAAGACAGGCTTCTTAGAACTTATTTGCAAACCCTGCACTGGGAAAGTAAAGTCAGATAGTCAACCTATTTAAAAAAATATAATGACACCCTATTTCAAAAATAGAAAAGAAAACTAGGTGGAGACTGATTAGAGAAGACATCCAATGACAACTTCTGGCCTCTGCACATATGCACATACTCATGGGCATGTGCACACACCTGCATAAATATGCACACATGCCCATAAATAGCCCACAAATCCACATAGATAATAAAATAGCTCCAAGCCGTCTGCAGAAGTCTCATGGTGTTGGTCTTCCACAGATAGGTTAAGGGCACATCTATACTCATGTACACACACCTACACAAGCATGTACACAGGCATAAATGTCACACTCATGTAAATTAATAATAACATAGTCTCTCCTGCAGAGGTCTCATGGTGTTGGTCTTCACAGATGGGTTAGGTGCACATGCATCTGTATATTTCCAGAGAGGTCCTGCAGAGGTCTCATGGTGTCGGTCTTCACAGATGGGTTAGGTGCACATGATTCTGTATGTTTCCAGAGAGGTGCAAGGAAGATGAGCTGGGGAAAGTAAGTGTAGCGTGGATATTCATTGGGCTCTAATTCCTGACACAATGCAACTGGCCATGTCGTACTCCTGCTTTCATGCTGTGTGCCAGGTCTTCTATCATAGGTACAAGAAATGTACTTACATACATATCACTTGACAATGTGACTATGGGCTGGTAGAAATGGACCCCTGAAACTCAGGTAGCATTGGGTGTAGCTCAGTTCTAGGACACTAGTATAGTATATATAAGGCCCTGGGTCCCACACCTGTAATGAAAACACACATGCACACACACACACAAGCAATTATAGCTCTCAAGAAACTCAAGACACTTATTTTTAAAAAGTTATAGACATGTTCAGAGTTTAAACAATTCAGATGACATGCAGTAATACCTGAATATACTTAAAGAGAATAAAAATAAACTCTGGATAAAGTCTAAAAGAACACAAACAGTGAAGTGAAACAAAGAAGATAATTCAGGATATGAAAATTAAATTCAATAAAGATATAGAAATACTGAAAAAAAGCAGTAAGTCTAGTAGAAAGAAAAACTCACTGGAAATCTTCACAAACAGAATGGAACAAATAGGAGGTAGAAGGTCAAGGCTTGGTGATAAGGTAGAGAAACTGGGTCATTCAATCCAAGAACACAAAAATGCATGAGTGGAGTATGTAATTTGAGACATAAGGAAGATTTATCTATGAGCTCTAGGTATAGAAGGATAAGAATTCCAGGCCAAAGATATAGTTGATAGTTTTAATAAAATTTCAGAAGAAAATCTCTCAAATTTAGACTAGGAATTGTCCATTCAGATACTAAATGCACACAGAACAACAAACAGGATCTAAAAAGAAACTCCATACAAGATGTTAGTTGAAAAATAAATACACAAGAGAGAAGTCCTAAGTCATATGTAACGACAGATCCATCAGAATAAGAGCTGACTTCTTAGAAACTCTAAATTGTAAAAAAAGTATTCATTATTTTTATTTATGTATACTTGTGTTACTGTGTGGGTGTGTGTGTGAGTGTGCACACGTGTGTGTCTCCACAGAAGCCAGAAGACAGTTCTGGATCCCTTGAAGTTAGATTAACAAGCTGCCCCATGTGAGTGCTGGAATTTGAACAGCAAATAGGAGAACAACAATTGTTCTTGACTACTGAGTCGCCAATGGAAACTTTAAAAGCTCAAAAAGTTTGGAACAATGCACTTCAAGTCGTTAAAGAATACAGATGCCAACTATGATGGCTATTCTTGGCTGCCAACTTGACTACATCTGGAATTAGTTAAAACACAACTGACTGGGTATACTTGTGAGTGATTTTTCTTAAATCATTTGAAGTGGGAAGACCCATCTTTAATCTGGATCTTTTGAGCTGGGAAGATTCTCTTTTAATCTGGGCCACGCCTTCTGCTGGAAGCCTGTATAAGGCCAGTGGAAGAGGGAAGGGTTTGCTCTTCTCCTGCTTGCCCTCCCCTTGTCAGCACCCCCATTCCTTCCCTGGCTCTGGAGCCTGCTTCTTCTGTGTAGCTTTGGAGCTTGTCCTGGAACTTGCTCTGTAATGGGAGTCTAAAGAGTCCAGCACTTAAGAATCCCTAACAGGGTACAAATAAAGACACCACAATAAGCAAAGGGAGCTAAAATCTGAGGGCTAAGAAAATTACAACACAATCTTTCTATCCATGTTTCTTTCTTCCTCCTTCTCTTCTTTCTCCTTCTCCCCCTCCTCCTCTTCCTTTTTCTTTCATATTCCTTCTGTAACAAACATTCCCAGTAATATATATCCTTATAACCAGTAATTCCCCAACCTTCACAGGTTCCAAGGCTGAAACCCTCACAGGTTTCAAGGCTGAAATTCTTTTTCCCCATAAAAATCAGGTAAGAGCGCGCTCTCTCTCTCTCTCTCTCCCTCCCTCTCTCTCTCTCTCTCTCTCTCTCTCTCTCTCACACACACACACACACACACACACACACACACACACACACACAGATCCGTGGCTGTCAGGTGAAAGGTGGGAGTGGCTTAGTGCATGTCCAGTGAACTCTGTAATGAAGAAAGTTAAGAAATGAATTAAGTCATCAGGGTATTCTAGAGGGGAAGGCTAGTGTGCTACACTACATTTTTAGGTGGTAGATAAGAGCTAAAAGGTTTATTTTCAGTAAAATTATGAATAGGGCACAGATTATTTTTTAAATCAGTGCACTGCTTTTTTTCTCCCAGCATGCATAGAGAATATTGGGTAACCAGGCAACCTATGTAAACAGTCAGGGGGAAGCTATAGCTCCTGATCTGATTAGCACATTCACCAGACACTGCAATTTCTATGGGCCTAGGTTTACACTTATTGCTCTGAGTGGTAGGAACAAAGAGGAGACCCAGACCTCTAAGTTATCAGTTCCAGGGCATGCTCCTGACAGCCATTCTGACTGTGGGTCTGTGGTGCCAGCAGGAAGGAAGTCTTTCTCTGGGTTGCAGTTAATTATTACTTCTGCTGTCCTTGAGAGTAAAACACAAGCAGTAAATTTTCTGAAATAAAATTATCAGTAAACTGAGGTGAAGGTGAGCAAAAGGAGTTAGGAATCTTTTAAGTGGGGTAAAACCAGGGTATGCGTATTCTAGCTATCTGAGCAGCTACAAATCAGCAGCTTTGGGCAGGTAGTAATTCTATGTCCTTGCATAGCTGTGAATATCTTAAAGGAATGCTTTTCCCTGCTCCCTAAGCACTGACCAAAGGTCTGCTGAGAAAGATAACTGCAGGAACACAGATCTCTGCATTTACTTAGAAGAGAGAATGAAGGCCTGGCAGTGAAAAACTTTTCACATGTAGCTAGGGGAATGAGATCAGCAAATCCCCAAAGCATAGGAAGATGGTACTCAGTAAATGATCAAACAGTTCTGAACTGTGGGAATTAATTCTCAAATATGTAACAGAAAGGGAGTCAACTACAGTAAAAATCTACAGCAAAAAGCAGCCATTTTGTTCACAAAGCAATAATCCCCAAATTCCTTGAATTTTGCTTTAACCTTTACCAAAGTCCTTGACTCTGATAAATCACTTGTGAAAAGATGACTGAGCAATTACTATATAATGGTGTGGCTTGTAGCAGCTATGTAGACCAGGCTGGCCTTGAACTCACAGAAATCTGCCTGCCTCTGCCTCCCAAGTGATGGGATTAAAGGCTTGTGCCACCACTGCCTGGCAGGCCCTCAGATCTTAACACAACTGATGTCATGATGAAAGTACTATTTAGGTCTTAGAACCCAACATGTATGCAGCAACACCAGATTAAAAAAACGAGAACAAAAGCCTAATCCCTCAAATTCTTAGTTCTGGGAAAGCCCATAATGGTACTAACCTTGCTTTCTGGCTACTGTAGTTTTGTTTCTTGCTAACTGTTTTTACTAACTGAAGTAAGTAACTCGAGATGTGTTTTTGTGCTTAAAAGTCCATCCGATGGCTTGGGACTGCACTCAGATGTTGAACATCCAGTGTAATTGTTGGCTAGCTAATAAAGACCTTATATTGGTTTGAACCCTTGTCTGAGTGATCTTCTCTGGGGGATGCAGTTCCATCAGTTTGGTTACTCTAGAGAGTCTCGTCTAATACACCAACACAGACTACTTTACCCAGTAAAACTATC
Organism: Ondatra zibethicus; assembly: GCA_004026605.1. Taxonomy (NCBI): domain Eukaryota; kingdom Metazoa; phylum Chordata; class Mammalia; order Rodentia; family Cricetidae; genus Ondatra; species Ondatra zibethicus. The sequence goes on along the minus strand of PVIU01010487.1, from coordinate 5,759 downwards.
TATTGTAAAAGAAGAAGAAATAAAATGTTTCTATGATTAAAAATACCAGGCTAAAAGCATTCATTATAGTTGTGGGTGTTCACAGGGGAAGACTGCTTGGACATAGGTTTAAGCCAATTCAAAGTCTTTATTAGCTGGCCAGTGACTATACTGGGTATTCAGTATCTCAGTGTTGTTCCAAGCCTTTTTTAGAGTGAACTTTTAAGCATAAAATACATGTCCTGCATCAACATATTTTGTTAAGTCAGTTGTATTAAGGTCTAGGGTCCTGTTACAATTACCACCTGGCTAGCTCCACAGAGAATACTATAAGGAATATTTATGATTGAAGAGAAATGCACACTCAACACTGTCCAGAGGGAAAAGATTAAATGATAGTATGATAGCTGCTTAGCAAGTTAGGACTAAGATAACAAACACCACAGAAATTAACATTATCATAATTTTAAATACATGCACCAAACTCAAGTGTACCCAACTTCATAGAAAAAAAATTTGTCAGAGTTAATTAACCCCAACACATAAAGATGTCAATATCCCATTCACACAAAGAATAGGTCACACAGAAAAATAACGAAGAAATAATTAGTGGTATCTTAGACCAAGAATTAATATACATTTACAGAATAATTCACCCAAACATTATAGAATATGAATTCTTCTCAAAGGTCCATGAAATGTAGCCTAATAGATCACATATTAGGACAAACCAAGGTCTTAAGTACAGGAAAATTGAGGTAACTTCCAGACTATAATGAGATCTAAACTAGAAGTTAATTATAAGAAAAACTACAGAAAGCACACAAACTCATGGAAATTAAATAGCACACTAATGAACATGTCACAAAAGAACATTAATTTGACAGGCAAAATTCAATCCATGTCAAAGGGTACTGAGAAATTATCTGACAGAATTCATTCTGTTGAATTTGACAATCTAAATCTGCTAAAAAGTTATAGTAAGTTAGCAGATAGAATATCTCTCCAGGAAGGCAATCTGCATGCCATCCAAATAATATCCAAGGATGAGAAGTTATCCTTAATGGAAAAATTTCATCCCTTAGTATCATATGTGCAGAATGAGGACTAGAGATTATGTGTGTCAATGGAATCACTAGAAATATTCACAGGTCAATAGATTCAGGTTTTACAAAAGACGGTAGTAAAAAGATTTGAAACAACTGAGGAAATTATTGAAGCCGATGAACAGAGAGAGAAGGTATAAGGAAAAAAATTTAACATCACCAGTACATGTCAGAGAAGATTTACCAAGGGTTTTAACTACTTACCCCATTATCACCACTGACAAACCATCAAGTACTAAATAACCAAAAGGATCCAAAGAATGTAGATGGAAACCCATAGGTAAGAACTATCTAAAAGAAATTAAGCAAGCAGTAGTATCTTATGACTTGCATTCACCATTTGTTAGGGAGATGGTAGACATGGGCTTCCAGCAATAAGGCTACCCCACATGATTGGCTTCAATTAGTTTCAGTGGTCCTGGAAGATGGGCTGCAACTATTGTGGAACTGCTACTACTGATAAGAGGCAAACATTTTAAAACAAGAGGGAAGAGCAAAAGGATTTGAGGCTTCCCAAGATCAATTTCTTGGTGAGAGCACTTAAGCTGATTCACAGGATCAAGCTGTTTATAACACATCTTGGCCCTATGCCACACAGCAACCTTAAATGCTTGGGAGAGGATTCAAGAACTAAGAAAACAAATTGAATCAAGACAGGGTCAGATGGTTTTGAAATTTTCCTTCCTCTGAAAATGGTCTGTCAGTTACTCTAGGCCTTAGCCAAAGTTGTTTGCTTCAATGTTGCAAATGAGACTTTGGGTGACTGCCTAGGTAGCCAGTTGCCTCTGTCATTTATTGCACATTTTGGAGGTTGCTTGATTGTACTTCCTGTTTACTCAAGTTATATTATTTACCTTCTCAGGTCTTTGATTGGGTTGAAGACTAGATAGTCATAGTTACTTTCCTCTCATGACTTAGCCAAGCCATTTCTAATATCAGACTTAGACTCCTTAGGATATGATAATTATTGAAACATTTAGCATATGTTTCTTGTTTGATATTGTTTATGCTGGTTGTAAGTCTAATTTTTATACATGATATTTGTTTTTATTGTATATAGTTTTGTATAAGGCTTAGAACTGTCTTATTTAGACAAAAGGGGAAAGTGCTGTGGGAACTCCTTCAGCCAATAGCCTTTAAAATACCAGCCACTTGGGTGTGGTCTCTTATACTACAAATGCAGCCGTAAAGCTTGTGCGTGATCTCTCTCAGCTGCTGGATTCAGTTCCTGTTCCCCGCTAGTGCAAAGGACTGTTGATATGTGAGTCTCTCCCTAAATAAAGAACCCTTTATTATACCCTATTCTGAGCTAGTGTGGGATTACTTTATTACGTCTATCTACAGCATGAAGCCAGTTCTAAGAGGGAGATTTATAGCTCTAAGTGCCTACATTACAAAATTAGAGAAATCTCAAACTAATAACTTAATGATTTACCTAAAGTCACTGGAAAAACAAATCAAACCAAACCTAAAAGTAGTAGATGTATAGAATTAATTAGATCAGGGCAAAAATAAATGGAATAGAAAAAAAAAAAACTATACAAAGAATGAAGGCTCTGATAACCCAAAGCCTGCTGGCTTCATGCCAAGAACGGCCACCTCTTTTTGGCCTTTCTTTCCCACTTTTGAACTCTCTAGATACAGCCTGTTTCCCCCAGGGACTCCTGACCTACCCCGTGGAGATCAAGCTGGGAAACTTGTACCCTGTCCTGACCTTCCTCCATGTTGGTCACTCCAAATCTCCCATACACCTTGGTATGTCAACTGGTATTGCCATTATGAAGGCTTTGTTTATGCAACCACAATGTTCTGATTTCATGGGTGCAGATTCCCTGTCACATTTACTAGCAGAAAGAGTCCTTGTCCTCTGTCTTCCTGTCCCTTTTATGATTTTTTCTAAGTCTTGGGCATAGGGGTTGTTCTGTAGATATATCGATTTAGGCCAGACACCCTGAAGTCTCTGTTCTTTGTATTTTAACTAGTGAATCTCCACAATATTCTCCATCTGCTGCAAAATAAATTTTGATGAAAGGTGAGATCTACACATATCTGTGGGTATAAGTATTTATAATACAATTAGAAAATATACAGGCATATGAAAATGCCAGGGCTAGGGTTTTACTTTGGGTCTATATCTCACCACTTACAGGTAGTTGGCTACATTTACAGAACCAGACATGAATTCCCTCATATTGATCAATTAGAGAGCTGTTGGCTACACCAAGATAAAAGTACTATTAATGCACCACTGTTGACCGAGGTTTCTGTCCCACTAGGTCCCACATCCGTTTAGTCCCAAATAAAACACACAGAGGTTGACATTAATTGTAAACTGATGGCCTAGTATCTCAGGCTTCTTATTAACTCTTATAACTTATATTAGCCCATAATTCTTGTCTGTGTTAGCCACATGGCTTGATACCTTTTTTGGTGAGACAGTCATATCTTGCTTGCTCTGTGTCTGGTTTCCTTTCTCTCTGGGTGATGGCTACAGACTGACTCTTTCCTGTTCCCAGGATTCTTGTGTTCCCACTGTCCCACATCTACTTCCTGCCTGGTGGCACCCTGCCTGGCTACTGGCCAGTGAGCATTTTTTTAAAAAAGATTATTTATTTATTACATATACAGTATTCTCCCACATGTGTACCTACACCCCAGAAGAGGGCACCAGATTTCATTATAGATGGTTGTGAGCCACCATGTGGAATTGCTGGGAATTGAACTCAGGACCTCTGGAAGAACAGTCAGTGCTCTTAACCACTGAGCCATCTCTCCAGCCCAATTAGCATTTTATTCAATACAATTGACAGGGTGCACACCATTGTACAACAGCACTCCCCCCCACTTTTAAAAACAAGAACTCTGAATCTAATCTTTTGTTTAGCTTTCTCCTGACCATTATCCATAACAACTTGTAAACAATATTCTAAACAAAGGCAAACATCCATAATCCATTTTTTGGGAATGTGGGTGTAGTTTTCCAGGCTACTTCCTGCTGATTGGGGGACTGATAATCTTATGGGGACCTAAAGAAAAATTTGAATTATGGTCAGTTCCTGAATGGAATATTCTGTGAGGCTTGATCATCTCAGCTAGCAGTCTTGAAACTGTTCTGGATATAGAACTCAGAGGAAACTCCAACAGAGGTCCTCTAAAACTTTGGATCATCTGGACCATCCACTCCTATCAGAGATTTCTCAGGGGGTCTTCCTTGATCAAACCTTATTTTTCTTAATCCAGAATGGAAAACCTCCTCTCCAAAGTAACATACCTTTTGACTTAAATTTTGAAGTCAAGGCATTTTCAAAATATATGTTGGATTAATCCAGCAGCATTTATAATCAAATATCTTTTAGCAGCTTTTGCTCCTTCCTCAGCCATCAATTTAAAGACAACACAATAACATACAGTATCCAAACTGTGTATTTTTCATCTTTATGTGGCTTTATTTTAAACTCTACTTCTTTTATTTTTATTTTGAATTTTTGGCCTTTTGAGACAGGGTTTCTCTGTGTATCTTTGGCTGCCCTAGAGCTCACTCTGTAGACCAGGTTGTCTTTGAACTCACAGAGATCTGCCTGCCTCTGCCTCCCAAGTGTTGGGACTAAAGATGTATGCCACAACACCTTGAACTCATAAAGATCCATCTACTTCTGTCTCCCAAGTATTGGGATTAAAGGTGTGTTCCATCACACTCAACTACTCTCTTTTTTTATTTTTTCTTTTGAGGACTTTATCCTCCCCCCCGAAGCTTACATATATTTTTAAACACACAGTAGACCATTTAGAGATTTTCTTCGACTTTGAATCATCTTTACTGTATATCTCTCTTTTTCTGTCCACGAGTCTTTAATTTGCTAAGTGATATGGCTAGGATTAAAGCCATGGCTTTGACAGCTAGCTTTTTTTTTCTGAGAGTCTATCGTCATGGCAGAGGTACTGGCCAGAGCCATGTTTATTGCCACAACTCTATGGCGTTTCAAGGTCCCTGCCACCACCAAAAAGTATGCAGTCAGCTTTTCATCAACACCATTTAAGTGTTTCGTGGCAGGACCTCTTAAAAGAACCGCAAGGGTTTGCAGTTAAAGCTGAGTCAGGAAGCCTCTCTTAAATGAGATGTGCTTGCCTCTAGCAAAGAGAGGAGACCCGAGAAATTGCTGCTACCAAGAAGCCGTGCTTAATGCTGTTATTTTGTGTCTAGAATTACTTCCAAGCTCTCTCAGGTTTTATGTGGATACAGTTGCCCACATGTTGGGCACCATTTGTATTTTAAATAAACACAGATTGTTAAGTAGTCAGGCAGAAAGTATAGGTGGGCAATCAGGCAGGAAGTAGAGGCAGAGAAATGAGAATTCTGGGAAGAGAGAAGTTTCAGTCTGCAGTTGTCACCCAGAGAGGAAGCCAGACACAGGGCAAGCAAGATGTGACTGCCTTGGCTAAAAAGGTACCAAGCCATGTGACTAACACAGACAAGAAATTATGAGTTGATATAAGTTATAAAATTAATTAATAAGAATTCTGAACTACTGGGCCAATCAGTTTATAATTAATGTAGACCTCTGTGTGATTCTTTGGGACTGAACAACTGTGGGACTTGGTGGGACAGAAATCTCGGTCAACACACCACTGAAGATATCTTGCTGGGCTAGTCATTGCTCTGACTGAAGGCTTCAC
>PVIU01010486.1:0-69817 GCA_004026605.1 Ondatra zibethicus | reverse complement strand
CGGGAGAAGGGGAAGAAAGGTAAAAATTTTATTTCTTTAATTATGTTCTTGAATGGAAAAAATAAAACAAAACAATGTATGGAAAAAAAAGATAAGGTTTTTCAGATATAATTAAATATTAAACAACAACAACAACAAAAAAGAAATTACTTGGAACATTGTCATTTGATACAGTATAGACTATAAAATATATGTGAATCACAGTTCCTATAGTTCATATCTATAAATCACTCGTGTAATGAAGGTTCAGGGAACATTGCAGAAGAGGGAGCAAAAACAAGTAAGAACCAGAGGATCAGAGAATTTGCTGTGAGGTCTCATAGTAAGAAACTGCATTAGGAGCTATACCATAAACTCTAACATAACTGGTCAAACATGAGTTGAACAAGGATGATATCAAATGATATGGCAAAGCGGACAAGGAAAAGTCCAAGTAAATTTTATTCTGCTGATTTTATCTTAATGTTGCTTAAATTCTCTAAATATATTTTATTGTTCTGTTTAATTAAAATTATTCAACAAGCCGGGCAGTGGTGGTGCACACCTTTAATCCCAGCACTCGGGAGGCAGAGGCAGGTAGATCTTTGTGAGTTCGAGACCAGCCTGGTCTACAAGAGCTAGTTCCAGGACAGGCTCCAAAGCTCCACAGAAACCCTGTCTCAAAAAAACAAACAAACAAAAATATTCAACAGATTTTTATTGGGTTATTTGTCTTAAACTCAAATTTTGCTCTAAAACAGATGGGAGAGGATCTAAGAATCCATATGACTTGAAACCATCAGAGGTGTTCGCTTAAGGTATCTCATTAGAATATATTAACTGTAAAAAATGGGGGGTTGAATCCATAGTGTAAAATATGTGATATATTTGTTTATATTTATAATCAATGCCTTCTTTTAGGCCACATTCCTATAGTTTCTCTTTGTATGTTTTTTTCTAGCTTTTATATATGAGAAATGACACGCAAAACTTTTCTTTTTGAGTATGGCTTATTTTACTCAATGATATACTAACTACTCCATCCCTTTTCCTGAAAATGTCTAGATTAATTTACATTCAAATCTCACTAAAATATGTATTTATGGCACCATTTATCTATCCTCTCACCCTTGCTACATATCTGAGCTCATTCCTCACTTGAATATTATGAACACTCACAATAGACATAGCCATCCATGGATGTCTGTTGTATGCCGATTTTGATTCATTCATGTATATTCACAAAATTGCCCTCTTAGTTCCTTAACATGTCCATTCTCAGGTCATAGAATTCTTAGTGTGCTGTTTCTAGATAATGATGTTCAGCTGTCCCTGCTCTAAAATTTCAACCCAGTTCTCTTGTAAATGAGTGTTGCCGTGGGAAATCGAGAGCCCTGCAACCTGGGGAAAGAAACCTATGTGTTTATAGTTTAACATTCTCTGTAAATTATTGTTTCTAAGCATACAAAATGGATGTGACAGAGTCCAAGTGTTCCACACATATTGTAGGTTCTGTGAACCCGACAGTAGGGCTTGTCTGGTACACATACGTCAGATGTTGATTTGGAATTTTGTAAAAGTTGTGGGACACATAAGCATGCCAGTTTTACTGGGTACTAAAAAGAGTGGCAGCTACAGAGTTCATTATGGTTTAAAATTTATTGAGAATGCATATTCTCTTCAATAGTTTTGGGTCTAATTGTGCTGAGTAGAACTTCAGGCATATTTCATTGCAAATTTAACTTACAAAGAAACAAAATGGAGCTGTTATCTCTTTTATTCTTACTTTGGTTTCGTTACTAACCTAGGAAAAATTCAAACCTAGAAAGTGCTAAAATCATCTCATTCTTATCATCTTACTATTGATTTTATTAAAGTGTTGTGTAATCATAATAGCTAAAAATTATATAAAATAAAATAAAAATCATTGATATTCTAAATGTTTCATCTCAGATTTACAAGTTTTTCATTTGTATGTGTGTGTGTTTATTAAGTAGTCAGCAATAAAGATGGAAAAGGAAATTGAGCTGGTGGGTCTTCAAAATTCATTTAGCAAACGTGAACTTACATCAAAGTTTGTGTGAACATCCAAAACCCACAAAGTACATTTTCTTTGTGTTCCTAGATTTATCACAACTGACATTTGAAGAGTTGTACTTCACCTTAAAACACTTAATTACTTCTGCCAACCTTGTTTATTTTCCTCTTCCTATTACTTTTATAATCACTTGTCACTGGGAAAAATATATTTGCAAAGTGTGTCATCAGGTTACATGGCTAAAGAAAATGCACTGGCTCCCTTAGGCAACCTCATTTGTAATATCATTTGCACCAATATCATATTACACAATTATCTGGAAGATAGATAACACTTTTAAAAGCGAGTTTCAGGGGAGATGAAAACCAAGATGGTATTCAGGTGTTAAAACAGAGATGTTCTCGATGTCATGATTTCGTTACACGTCTCCTGAGAAAGCTTTACCAAATAATAATGCCTGAAATCATAATGGGTGGTGCTAGGTTGGGAAATGTGCAAGAGTCATGAAGAATTGAGTTTATTAAAAATTTTTCTATTTAAATAGAATCATGTGTTCTCTTTCTATTTCAATCTTTAAACACCTGAATGATAGTAAAGTGACTATAAAGAATTTGAATGTCAAACAAATCTTAAAACCAGGAACCAAAGTAAACAAACAGTGAAACTCATTGAAGTTTTAACTTTATTCAAGACATGTAATGTCTTTAAAGACATGTAATGTCTTTATTCAAGACATGTAATGACAAGATCTAAATGAACCAAAATTACAGAAATTGGAGCCTGTCCAGTATGAAATGGGTAGTTCCATATTCTTTGAGGCCAAGGAAGAGGATGATCACACACACACAGAAGGACCTACAATTAGATTAGAAGCATTGAATCATATGAAAGCTGCAGAAGTTGGTATAACACCTTAGAATCTAGGTGTATTTCAATCCCTGACCAGATTTTTCTCAATGACACTTTTATCTGATGTCAATTATTTAAAGACAACATCAGAAAATACAAAAAAATAGAAAAAATTGACATTGGATATTGAGAAAAAACTTAGAAAAATATACATTATACTTTTTTCTGAAGATAATTTCTATTATTGAATACACAAAAAGAAAACATCTAAACAATAAGTAATCTAACTACAAATTGCTTTAGGGAAGAGCATGACTCTGTTCTGAAGAGGAATTTCTAGAGGGAGTGGATGAATAAAGCCAGAGAACCACCAAAATAGGGAGCAGGGATTTGCTGAAGCGGAAGTTACAAGCAGCTATGAGTTGCCCCTTGTGGATGCTGGGAACAGAACTCACATCCTCTGAAAAAGTGTTTAGCAGCACCTTAGCAACTGAGTCATCACTCTAGTCCCAAAGATATTGTTCAAACTTTGTATACTATCTACAGAGGAGCTATTAATGGGAAATATATTGCTTCGAAATATCTTTCCAATAAATTTATATATCAGATATTCAGAAATTAAATCCAACATGGAATAAGAGCAGTGGATATAAGAATAGAGCTTATTTTTTTATATTCAAGGTTATTTATTAAATATTTGAGTAAAAATACTATTAAACGAATAAAAATAATAGTTACAACTAGGTATTTTTATATAGAAAATAAATGTAAACAATTATTATTAGTATTTGAATTTTAAGAATAGGTAAATATAATTTAAGTGACCAATATTTTATTTATTTTTGCTAAGATGTAAATTTTAATTGGTGGAAAATATAACCTAGCCATATAAATGTATTAAAATTTAGGAACGTTTTCAGCAAAGAATACACCCCTTTCAATTTTACCTGCCTGTATTCATGTTTATGGTTTTTTCTTTTAGCAGATGTAAAATTACAAGGAAAGAACTAAATAATGCATGTTTCATTAGATATAAAATATCAGGAAGATTGGACATGTAAGTACTGTAGAACGGAGCTTTGGTTTTAATCGGTAATGTCTGTGACATAAGTACATCTTTCTCTTTTAGAAAAGTGCAAGCAGAAGAACACAACATTTTGTAATCTATTTTAACAATTTAAAATAAGTGCTCATATTTCTCTTGATTTAATGATACTTAAGTCCCTACAATATTATTGGAAGACTAGTCTTCCAATTAAAGCATGTTTCATTGTTCAAATATTTAGCAGTGACTTTTTTGTAATTTATGTCTTTTTCAATTATTAAGCAAGGGATAGAACATCATAGGATAGAGCTCATTCCCCATATTTAATCCAAATTAGATTAAGGAAGTAATGAGTTTATGACTTTACCTAGAATGAAGAAAGAACACTAGTTAAGTCTAGACTGTTTCTGCTTCTGCTTTCTCTAGATTAAATTGGTTATAGGGCCTATCGCCAATTTTGAATACTACAAAAGAATCTCTCAACTTCTTTCAGATAACTTGAAACAGCATTCGCATGCTCTGCTGAGCTCTGGATTAAATGCCTAAACACAGTGAGTTCCAAATTAATAGTGTTCCAATACTCAGAATTTAGGCAGGCATCGTGATTGCAAGGAGCTGAGAGTACATGCGATCCTGTTGACTGCTTCCTCTTCAGTGGTTTTACAGTTATCAGGTCTGTAGACTGTGAAGCTGTGTGCTGGTGGCAAGTGGCCACCTTCTCAATTTCACCTGCATTGGAACTTGTTTCCACAGATTTCCTGACTTTAAGGTATGGTTAGTGAAAGTTTAATTTGAAACATAACACTAGATTAACATTAAACAAAGAAAGAAAAACCCTAAAGTTCTTAAAATAAAACAAAGCTATAAAATCTTACACTTGATTTCTAATCAACATTTAAAGTATGCTGAGTAGATTATTTCATTTATCCCTCACTTTGAAATCTATATCTGAAAGCAGATATTTTGATTGCAGACTTCAAGTACAAAGAAAAGAACTCCCAGCTTGCTGAAAGTACTGACACATATCAAAAGGCTGCAAAAGAATCCTTTAACAGTTTGGTTAAAACAAGTGGTGATTGCTTAATGTTTTGCAGTTGATCATCGCACTATGCATATGTTTTAATGCTTTGAAACTATCTCATTAAATAGGATGCTAGTAGGAATAAATTTACAAATCAAATATAAAGTGAACCTATAATTAAAACATGGGTAAATTCAATATTGATAATTTAGATAAAAATGTGTTTGTAGAAAAATATTTTTGTAATTATATGTTTTCTTCTTTTAATTTAAAGGGCTTAATTATTTTAAAAAATTACATATTATAACCACTGAAAGAATGAATTCTTGATTGAACTTCAGATACTAAAATGCTCTTAGATACCATGTCACATTTCTATTCATAGGAGCCCCACTAATATTTCTCTTGCATTTCATCCTTCTTCCAAACTTACATTTTCTTTTCATTTTTCATGTGCTGTAATGACATTTCTATTCCAGGTGAATAGAAAAGAAATGCAAATATGGAGATGAGCTCTCATCTTCCTCAGAACATTGTCAATGCTTTCCTCAGCAAGATTGCCTTCCTAATAGTCAGAGACAAAGTCTAGACTTGCTTTCTACAACACAGTATCAGTCTACTAAGTCTATGCAAATATAAGAGCTGAAAATAGTTCCTAGGAAAATTCTGATAGTCAAGTCAATCCCGTGGCTAGAAAAACATTACCCATCCACACTGGTGTTTAGTAAAGGGTTCTAAATAAAGGAAGGAAAGAAAGATAAATCATAATTGATTTCCTCAAATCTACTTCTATAATAAGCTTTATCTAAAATGCATATAAAGGAACAAAAATGAAATAGATACTGCAATGATTGAACAAACTATCTTACAAATGTTTTTGAGATCTAAAATGTAACAATATTAAAATCGTATGGTATGAAAGCAAGATTCACAGGTTATCCTATTTGCAAAGAATTTAAGCATTTTGGTTATAACAATATTCATATTAGGAATGAATTTAGTAGAATAAGAGTTCTTTCTTAATAAAATAGATATGACGACTATACTCAAAGACTAGGCTCTTTAATGCAAAGAATGAGTTCAGTAAGAATAAACTTAGCAATAGGATGTTGTGATTTTCCAAACAATGCTAAGAGATATAAACTAATAATTCTAAAACTGAAAGAAGTAACTCACATCTCTTCAATAAATATTACATGACATACTTCAGCAATCTCAACTTTATTATAACATATGATTTCAATAATATCAGTTTCAAACATGAAGATTTTAAATATGTGCACTTACTAGGACTCAGGCTATGTTTTTATTCACTTATGACCCCATTTTACACTAACCAAAAAGAAATAAGACTATAAGGCAAAGAAGTCATAGGAACTCTCTGAGCTTACTAGATAATGAATTTTTGAGTGATAAGTTACTTCAAAAGGAACCCTTGATTATTGTTTTCAACACCTGCTAGGGAATAAGTTAAGTTTTATAGAGAGATATCATTTTTCCCTGTTCTGAAGCATTAATCATTCTCTTAAGGCAAATAGAATAAATAAATGTGTTATTTACAACTGGTAAAAATGTCACCTTTTCACACATTGTAACAAGTTTAAAAGAGGATAAAATATCATTATTTCCAATGTTTGTGAACCATTCACCTTATGATATTTGAAAAAAATCTAATTTAAATATCAAACCCATTTGAACATGTTCTGAGTAGTCATTATATTCATATTCTGAAGTGGTTTTATAATTGCAACATGGCCATATTTTCTAAATATGGGAGATATTTTGTAGATATCTGCATTTGTATTTCCTTTTCTGAACCTTCAGATTCCATTGAATAATAGTAAATATAATGACAAATTTTTCTAAATAACTGGATTTAGTCTTTTATCCGTTACTTAAGCAATTTACGGAAGTAAGAGTTTATTTGGCTTAAAATTCGAGAGTGATAAGAGTCTTTTATGGCAAGGAATCGTAGACACAATCATCAGTCATTATGCCAGAGCAGAAATCTGAGAGACTACATCCCAACTGCAAACTTGAAGCAGAAAACTAAATATGCCAAGAAGCTTTCAATCCTCAGTCTGTCCCTAGTTGCTCAGCTTCTTCATCAAGGCTGTAACTCCCTTTAACTTTTCAAAGTACACAAAGTACACCAAAAGGAAACAAAATTATCAAATGTATAATCTGAAGGGGAATATTTCTTGTTTTAAAAACCACATATCAGAAATTATAGTCTTTGCTACATTGGACAATATATTTAGTAAATTCTTTTGTTTTTGATTCTCCTTTTTTTTTGTTGTTTTCTCATATAATATGTCCCAACTGCAGTTTTCCTTCCATCCACTTCTCCCAGGTCATCCACCTTTTTCCTTCTCCACCAGATCCCCTGATTTTTCATTTCCCTTAAGAAAGAAACAGGCCACCCAGGGATATCAACTGAAGACAACATAAAAAGCTGCAATGAGAATAGGAATCAACCCTCATATTAAGGCTGGATGAAGCAAACCAGTAGAAGAAAAGGGGCCCCAGGAGTAGGAAAAAAAATCAGAGACACCTGCACACACATGATTAGGAGTTCCACAAAAATCCCAAGCTATACACACATCATATATGCAGAGGACCCTGCTCAGGCTCATACTGGCTTCTGTATCATTGGGTCATCAATCTTCAGCCTACAGACCTATAGTATCTGGCAGACTTTTTCCATGAAGAAGGAAATTTCAAAGACAGTTCCACCTATATTGGCAGTTTGTCAGTTACTTTTTTCTGTGTCCTGCCGAATGTCTGGCAGACTCTTTCATAAAGTAGGAACCCTGAAGGATTGTCTCACCTTCTTTAGGCAACTTCAGCAGTCATTTTTCTGTGGGTCCTGCAAGTTCAGTCAAACAGTTCAGGCAAGAGCAGTTTTTTTTTTTTAAATCAATTAAACTTACTACTTATTTTACATCCCTACTGTAGTTTCTCCTCCATCATTTCCTCCCCTCCATGCCTCCTCCATAATCCACTCCTCCTCTATTTCTTTTCAGAAATGGGAAAGTCTCTCAGGTTATTAAAATGCATGGCATATCAAGTTGAGGTTGGACTCAGCTTCTCTCATTTTGCAGGTGGTTCTTTGTGAGTCCTACCCCAGCCTCGTCTACATAGTGAGTTTCAAAGTAGTTTTGATTTGCTTTTTCTTGATGGCTAAGGGTGTTTATCATTTTCTTTAAGAGCTTCTCAGCCATTTGTGAGTCCTCTGTTGTGAATTCCCTGTTGAGGTATGTACCCTACTTTTTAATTGGATATTTGGTTTGTTGATATCTACTGTCTTTAGTTCTTTATATATTTTGAATATTCATCCTCTATCAAATTTGAACTTGGTGAAAATATTTTCCCCTTTCCTAGGCTGCTATTTTCTCTTATTGTCAATGTCTTTTGTCTTAGGGAAACTTTCCTGTTTCATGAGGTCCTATTTGCTATTTCTTGATTTTAATGCCTGTGCTGTCAGTGTTTGCTTAGGTTGTCATCTCCTCTGCCAAAGTGTTCAAGGCTATTCCCTAATTACTATCCAATAGGGTGTAATGTGTCTATAGGGTTTATGTTGATATCATCAATCCACTTGGATGAAAGTTTTATCCTGGGTGTTATATATGGATCTATTTGCATTCTTCTACCATCAGATATTTAGTTATATCAGTATCATTTGTTGAAGATGCTTTCTTTTTATTTTCATTGTTTATTTATGGCTTCTTTATTTAGAACAGGTATCCAATGGTGTGTGGATTTATCTGGATCTTCAGTTTGATTTTATTTATTAATATGTCTGGCTTTATGTCAATACCACTCAGGTTTGAATACTAGAGCTATAGAGTACAGCTTGAAATCAGTGGTGATTCCTTTGGAAGTTCTTTTATTGTCCAGGATTGTTTCAACTATCCTGTTTTTTTTTTCTTTTTCCATATGAAGTTGAGTATTGTTCTTTCAAGGTCTGTAAATAAATGTGTTGGAATTTTGATGGGGATTGTAATGAATCTGTAGATCTCTTTTAGTAGGACTGCCATTTTACTATGCTAATTCTAGCAACCCATGAGTATAAAATACCTTTCCATCCTCTACTTTCTTCATTTCATTTTTCTAAGATTTGAAGGGTTTTTTGTACAAGCCTTTTGCTTGCTTGGTTAGGTTTTCCCCAAGATATTTTATTTTGCTTCTAGCTGTTCTGAAGAGTGTTGTTTCCCTAATTTTATTTTCAGTCTGTTCATCATTTGTTGATGGAGGCTTCCATCCTACCCAGTCCCACAGCTGTTCAATCACAAAGAAACACACAGAGGTCTAAATGAATCATAAACTGGTTGGCCTATTTTTGGGGACCCTTCCCCAACTACCTTAGTTATGGATGAGCCTGGGTAGTGCCACAGAAATCAGGACATGGGGGATTCAGAGGAGGAGATACAACCGCATACTTTATTGCAAAGCCAGTGCTCTTTTATAATACTTAAATCACAATCGAAGCTACATTCCCATAATACTTGAAATAGTTACATAAACTAATAACTTTGTTACAAATTATTTTAAGAGCTTTGTGCCCTAGTTAATCTAAACAAGAAGCCTTTATTATGGAAAAAACTTTTACCATTATATAATATGTAAAAACACTTCATCAAGAGACAAACCACAACCTAATCGTAGTGTTTGAACTACAGTGCACTTCTGTGTACCCAAGGACCAACTCTTGGCAGGGCATTCAACTGATAGCCTCCTCCTTACTTGGACTGCCAAGCATGTCAGCAAGAATTCTACCACAAGTCACCCCTGTACAGAGTTTCTATGAAGTTCTGAGCTAGCTCTCCACAGCCTATTAGCTCAGATTTCTTATTACCTAATTCTTACATCTTAAATAAGCCTTAAATTAGACATAATTCTTGTCTGTCTTAGCCATGTGGCTTGGTACCCTTTATCAATGAGGCATTCTCATCTTGCTTGCTTTGTGTCTGGGTAGCAACTGTAGACAGAGCCTTTCCTCTTCCCAAAATTCTCCTAGTCTGGTTGCCCTGCCTATACTTCCTGCCTGGCTACTGGCCAGCCAATCTGCATTTTATTAAAACAATACAAGTGACAAATCTTTACAGAGTACAAAACCATTGTCCCGTAGCACTTTCTCATTTATTTTCTTTTCAAAACAAGAACTCAGAATATAATCTTCTTTGTTTAGTTTTTTCTTGACCATTATATTATATTATACTTATATTAATACATTAATAATACTTACTCAAGGAGTTCTGAGTAATTTATAAGTTAGTTATCTGTATTTTAGAACAGAGGCAACCTAGAATTTTTATGTTCAAGAGAAGATTTAAAGTCTGGCATTATGGTCATACACAAACTTTTCCAACTACTTGGTTTTGATCAGAAGAGCACAGATTACAGGTCGGAGAGTAGAGCACAATGTTGATTCTGGAACACTGAAAGATCAATCAAATTGCCTTTTCCTTTTACAGATGATCAAAATATAATCAGCATAAAAATTTTTCAATTCCAAGAATATGCTAGAGTACCTGAGTAATCTCTGCCTTTGTATTTTATTTCTGATTCCTTCCTTTCCATTCATCATATAACTGATTTTCTGTCAATATATGTTAGTCTTTTCTTTCTAGAATTGGTTGCAACTGAGAACATAGTCTCTATGTAGTTTTGTTGTTATTGTTTGTTTTTTGGCACTCTATTGTGTTAGCACTATCATGTAGAGATTCATACTGTTGACTCCAACAACCAATTATCTATATTCTAAAGGAGATATAGACTAATCCAACCATACATGTGATAATGTCCATTGAGGTGATTGAACTAAGTATCTATTAGAATGGCTAAAAAGAAAACCCTGTAGATTCTCTCAAAACAGTTAAAATAAAAAAATTTCCATTATCAGTTAATTGCAAGGACAAGGAGGAATTCACATATCATATAAGAATGGAAATTCAGTTTGGTAAACCATTTGATAGTTTTATAAAGTGATCTATTCTGTCTACTTTCTGAGATTATTTTCCTACTGCTATGACAAAAGTGTTCTTACAATAACAATTTATGGAACAAAGCTTTATTTTGACTCATTTCAAGGACTATGTCCATCACAGCAAGGAAGCCAATGGTGTAAGGGCTTGATGTAGCTGATCACAACATAGACCTAATTCAGAATATGGAGGCATGAATGCTAGTACTCAGCTTGCTTTCTCCTTTATATTCAGTTCATTATTTCAACTCAGGTAATGATGTCACCTACTTTTACTGTGGATCACCCCACTTCTAATTAACCGAGTACGTATGATCTCCCATTGGCATGGCAAGAGGACAAGCAATCTATCCCAAGCATGCTTGGAGATTAATTCCACATCAGTCCCAGCTCCTATTATTCTATAATTAATACCATTACACCTGCCTTATATCATTATCACATTCCTATCTATTTACTGAAGAAAAACTAGAGCTTATTTTCATTCAAACAAAATACAAGACTCTTTAAATTTGAACCCAAATCATATTACACACTTATCAAAAGTAATGCATATAAAACAGCTCATGGACTCAAACAGTGGTTGAGTAAGATGGTAGGCAATATGTGAGGATTTAAATTCCAGATTTATTGTTTAAGTAAAATACAGTTAGTCTAGCCTATCTTATGCATTTAAGACTTCGAGAAATTGACAATAATATTAGTTATATTTGAAAAGCTTTACTATTATAAAAATATAAGAACAATTTTTACCTTAAAAATGAAAGAGAATAAAAGCTGAAGTAAAATGAAATTTTCAATAGAAATCTCCACTTAAATCCCCTGAGCACTTTTACAAAGATCCTCACATCCATTTCATACTCATGCCAATTTTACAAGAATGCCTGTCAGTAGAACCCATGAGACTACACACAGAAAAGGAAGATAGCTGATGTATTAACCAGGCACCATCATTTTCATTCAGTGGAATGTTCTTCTCCATCAGCTCCAGATTAATGTAGTTTTACTTTTGATATCCAAGAGTGAATAAAATGAAGATATATTTTATATAGAGAAAATAATTCAAAGACAGATTTCATGAAAAATCTATAGGCTAAATTATTTTATGTATATACGTGGCAGTTTTATATTTAAACTTTGTAAAGAAATGATATTAGCTGATGTACTTATATACATATTATTATTCAATGTACTATTAAACAAGAATATAAAAGCATCTATTATTCAGAAATTGATAAGTAAATATGAAAATCATGTTCTCATTTTTATTATATTCTCTTTGTGAATGGCTAAACATAAAATTTGAATCTAATTCCATATGTTCCTAAACTCTAAGATAAGATTAAAGAGATATTAATATTTTCTCAGGGAGCAATAATAAATATTTTTATATCAGGGATGATTATTATTTTTCTTGACATCAATTCTAACCAAAATAAACACAGAGACTATACCTGTTGATCATACACTTTTAAGAAATTAAATATTATACTCTAAGCTAAGATAGATTGTATTGTTTTGTTTTTTAAACTGAAACCTGTCTATGCCATTTCTTCATAGTCTATTTATTACAGAAAACATACTTAACAGCTCTATATACTGTATTTTATTTGAAGCCTGTATAAAATCTAGTTCAATAGTTTCTTGCTTCTTAATTTCCTTCAAATTGATAGTTAGATCCAAAATTATATCTGGCTGGATTTGGTCCTGTTTTTAGTTTCAAAGAAGATGCAGGAATGCTTTGTTATTATAAGAACAGGGCACAGATTATGTCTGCCTGTGTGTCTGTTGATCTGTTTGTCTCCCTCTCTCTCTCTCTCTCTCTCTCTCTCTCTCTCTCTCTCTCTTTCTCTCTCCCTCACACACACACATACACACACAAACACACATTCACTCACTCTTTTCTTTGTCTCTTAACCTCCGTGGTGCATGTGGGTGTATATGTCCTCATGTATATATTCCTAGGGAAAATTACAGGTTGTAAGTCTATGTATTTTTTTATTTCTTTTTACTGAATTAATCTTAGACAAGGTCTCTTAATGATCCTGGAACTGACTGGATGCATTTGGCTGTCTAGAAACTGACCTCCAGAGATCTGTCGTACTCTATACTCCCAGCTCAGGTATGACAGATCTATGCTACTAGACCTGTCTCTTTAAGTGGACACCGGGGCTCTAAACTTTCATTTTATTCTCCATACCATCTTTGTAGGCTTTTCTATTTGGTTTTTATGTTGATGTGGTAGTAGATCTCTTAGATTTCAGTCCTATGATTGGATTCTTTGCAGGATTCAAAGTGATAGTGTCCTAATTCTGAAGTTACTGTCTTAATTGTGCGCTTGACTATCTCAAACCTGACTTATAAAATATATTTCATGAAAGACCACAAAGGGAGAATATTTCCTCTTGGTGCAAATGTTTGGAAGAAATTTTTCTGTTTATCATACAGTCATTTAAAATTTGATGGTAAAGTTTCTGTTTTATACTTTAAATCCGTTGCTCAGTTCTGGCTGGCATGGAATAATTGCTATAAATTGCAATGTCACCATTAATGTTTTTATGCCTCACTAACATTTTGCTTATAAGTGGAAATTTCTTTCCTTCCAATTCAATTTTATTAAGACACGGTTTAATTTTTGCCTTTCTTGATTAGTAACTTAATGTGGAGAATGTAGTCTCTGTATGTTAAGTTTTAACTTACAGTTTTGGTAGTTTCTAGGATGCTTAATTTTCATTATTTGATCGTGTCATACATCCATATGATGGATAGATTTGGTCCCCTTCATATAGTCTCCTTCCTGCCCTCATTCTCCTCAGTCACCCACTGAAGTTCTTCTTGCATAAGAGTCTCCTTCTTCCTAACTTGCTTAATTTTATGTATGACCACTGAGTTTAATTAGGATTTCTTGCTTGAACGTTCATTGAAAATTATTTACTGGAGCAAGGGTAGATGCACAGTGAATGCACAACTGTAGAAAACAACATCTTTCCATAGCCACTATTACTGGCCTATAGATCCTCAGGAAAGAGTGCTTCCTGTTGTTTCATGGGTGCCTACTCCATCCATTATAAAATGGATGGATTATGGTGATATCCCAGTCTGGGCTGCTGCTAAGGGCCATGTTTGTGTCCGATGTCCTACTACAACAAGGGTCTGTGTTGATGTCCTTTGGGCCATAATACCACCTAAAGCCAAGCGATGTCCATGGACTGGGCTGCCACCTGAAGTCAAGTTGATGACTATAGATTGTGCTCCTGCTGGGGGCCATGCTGATCTGGGAGGCCATTGCTGCCACCTGAGGACATAGTGACATCCAGGTCCCTTCTGCCATGGGCCTTGTTTGTACTTGTGATCCTGCTGTAGCCTGGGTTTGTGTTGTAGTCCAAGTCCTATGTTACTACAGAAGTTCATGTGGATATCCAGGTCCTGTGCCTTAGGCTGAAGCTGCTTTGACATCAGCGGACTGTCGGTCCACCAGGCATTATATCTGGGTCTGAGGTTCTACTGCAGCTTTGCATTGATATCAATGGCCCACATTGCCACCAAGGAACATTCAGATGTTCATGGTCTCAACTGCAGCCTGAAGCCATGCTGCTTTAGGGATCGTATTGATGGGAATGGCCTATATTAGTATGTGAAATCAAGTTGATTTCCATGGTCTGGGCTGCCTCCAAGGGTCTTGTCTGGGTAGTCTTACTGCAGCTGGGATCAGTGCCTATGGTTTGTGTTGTCACCAGGACACATGAGAAAGCCCATGATCTGTGTTCCTGATGACTTTAACAAGCAAACAAGCTACATTTGCAATTATAGTGATGATTACAAGCATACAGTTGACAACAACGGACAAAGAAAGCCGACTTTCCAACCCTTACAATCAACCTCCACCCAAAAATGTACCTGCTTAAATAGGAAGTCATCTAAGAGAAGTCTTAAAAAAAAATGTGATGAGGATGCTGAAGTTAGCTTGCCAAAATTGACAGCTACTGGCAAGGGTATGGGGAAGGAATGATTCGGTTTAGTTTAAGGGGAAGGCCAATGAAGGTTTGAGTATGCTCCAATGAGTCTACAGATAATACAATTCGATAATTTTATGAAATTGAATTTCAGGGTGCTTAGGTCAGAAGGGAGGAAGGCTGATATGGAAAGAGTAGGAATGTGTATCATCAAGGGGAATGATGTAAATTTCACAAAGAAACAATAAAAAATGATGTACTCAAATCTGTAGAGGTCTTATGCAGATACTCAGAGAAAATATGCAATCTCCTAGATAGTAAACAAAACAGTGTTATGCAGAGGCCTTTGAAGAAATTGTAAGAAAATGAAATTGACCATAGAATTGAATGAAAGTGAAAACAATGTAGCAAAGCCTATGAAATTAAATGAAGGAATTTTTGCAATGTGTGATTACTCTGTTGGCCTTATGCCTACAGGTCTAAAAAGAGCACCAGATCCCACTATACATGGTTGTGAGCCACCATGTGGTTGCTAGGAACTGAACTTAGGGCCTCTAGAAGAGCAACAAGTGCTTTTAACTACTGAGTCATCTCTCCAGCCGCAACCAAGGCATTCTTAAGAGGGACTTCATTATTTATAAATATTTATTTGTAAAATCAAAAAAATTACCTTAAATCAATACCTTAATGCACATTAAATCACTGGGAAACAAAATTAACCTAACCCCTCCAAATCAGTAGACAGGGATAAATTATTAAGATCCAGGAAATAAATGAAATCAAGGTGAAATTATAATAATAAAAACAACCGAAATACATGAAATAAATGAAACACTTGTGTAAATACAACAAAAAAAATCAATGAAATGAAAAGTTGGCTCTTTATAATCATAAATAAGATTGGTAAAAATTTAACTGAATGAGCCAATAGAAATAAAGAGAATGGGAAATTTATAGAATTAAAGCTCAAATAATAAAAATTATAAGACAAATTAAACTAACTCAGAAAATACCAAGTACATAGCAAAAATTCCACTAACTTGCAAAATTTAAAATAAATAGGTGAATTTCTAGATACCTGTGGACTACGGAAGTGAAAACAGAGATGGAAGAAATGATTCAAACAAATCTCAGTGCAAGAGAGATTTCTCAGTGGATAGGAGCACTTGCAGCTCTTATGAAAGACCAGTTTGGCTTCCAGAACCAACATCATTTTAATTACAACCACCAAGATCTCCAACTCCAAGGGATCAGAGTCCCTTTCCTGGTCTCTTTGTTTACTTACATTTACATACATAAGTCCACGTAAAAATACTTCTAAAAATGCTGTGACATTAAAAAATTAAGAGAAAGAATAAGAAATTGACCTAAAACAAGCAACAGAATTGAAGCAAAAATTAAAAACACAAGTCTCAAACACAAATAGCTCAATTCCAGGTGTAGTCAACACAGAATTCAGGACCTCCAAAGAAGAATTAACTCCAATTCTTTTCAAATCATTTCATGGTACACAAAAGGAGGGAATCATCCAAGTTTCTGTAGTCAGTGTTAGAAAACCTAAAACCAGACAGAGACAACCCAAAAATAAAACCACAGACAATCTCCCTGATGAACAAAAACATATACATTTTAGCAAATTTGAGAAACTGAATTCAATAACACGTCAAAAATATCATCCTCTGTTATCTAATTGACTTCAATAAAGTCCTCAGCACTGGTTAAACACATGGAAACATTACTCATCCCACAAATAGTGTCACATTATTACCTCAATAGTTGCAGAAAAGGCACTTGAAAAAATCCAATATTTCTTCATTCATGGAAAAATTAGGGATGAAAGGAGCATATCACATCTTAATACCTGTTATATATAACAAATCTATAGTGGCCATCAAAATAAATGTTCAAAAATAGGAAGCATTTCTATTCAATTTTGAACAAAATGAGAGTTCCATCTCTCCCTTCTCCTATTAAATATGGCGCTTTGAGTCACTGACAAAAGAAAAAATAAACATTTAACAAATAGAAAAAAGAAATTTTCAAATATCCCTATCTATAATGAACAGATTCTATATATAAAAGACCCTAAGAACTACATCCCAATTCTTTAGATCTTACAAAGAAGTGGTAGGTTACAAAAGTAACATTCCAAAATTAGTAGTATCCTATACAGCAAATAAAGACTTGTTAAAAATGAAATCAGGGGAACAATCCAATTAATAATATCCTTATAATAAATGTAAAATATACTTACCCAAGTAAAACACCTCTACAATGAAATAAAAAAATTAAAAAAAAACAAACAAAAAACTGAGAAAGTGAAGAAATTACTACAATGTAGAAAATCTCATGGTCATAGATTGGTAAATTCAATATTGTGAAAACTGACATTTTATTAAAAGCAATATAAAAATAAAATACAACCCCAATCAAAATGTCAAATGAAATATTAATAAAAATGGAAAAAATAAACAGTCATACAAAAAGATCTTTGATACCTAATGTGATTAAAGTGATATTGAACATATATCTTTAAGATATAACTGTAAGAACATTGCTGGAAGTCTTAGCACACTTGATTACTAGTTATACTGCAGAACTCTAGTAACAAGCAAACATGGTACTGGTATGAGATCAACACATAGATCAAAGTAACAGAACTGAGAGACCAAATGTTAGTCCACACAATAACAGCCCCCCAGTCCTTTACAAAGAAGTGAGATTGACATCTTCAAGAAAAGACAGCGTCTTCAAAAGATGCTGGTAAGAACAAATATTTAAATGTAAAGAATGAATCTTGCTTCTTATTACTGAAGTTAAACAAAAGATGATTATTAGTGTAAGTAATCACATTCTGAAAGGAACTAATGGCCCATGATTTTCACTGACAATTGACATATGGGGCTTCAAAGCGCTTCTTAGTGTTGGGGACCCTTCCCCAACTTCCTCGGTTATGGATGACCCTGGGTAGTGCCACAGAAATCAGGACACGGGGATGCAGAGTAGGAGATACAACTGTATACTTTATTGCAAAGCCAGTGCTCTTTTTATAATACTCAAATCACGACTCAAACTAGGTTCCCATAATACACAAAAATAGTTTCATTATCTAGTAACTTGGTTGCAAATAATCTCAAGAGCTTTGTGCCCTAGGTAATCTAAACAAAACACGTGGTATTATGGGAAGAACTCCTGCTGTAATATAATATGTAAAAACACCTCATCAGATGACAAACCACAACCTAATAAGAGCCTTTGAACTACAGTGCACATCTGTGTTCTCAAGGACTGACCATTGGCAAGGCACTCTACTGATGGGAGAGGTTTGCCTCCTCCCAACTTGGTTTGCCAAGCCTATCAGCAAGAAGGCTGCCTCAAGTCACCCTTGCACAGAGTTTCTATGCAGTTCCAAACTGGCCCTCTACACTTAGCACACAGAAAACTGGCAAATGGAACAAGACACCTACAGTATAGGAGAAAAATCTTTGCCATCTTAACATATGACAGAGAATTAGTTCATGCTTTACAGAATTAGAATATACATGGATGGAGAATTATTTTATACTTTACAGAATTTGAGTATACATAGAAGTTAAGAACTAAACATCACAAATAAAAAAGAGAAACAAACATTTAGGGAATGTCTTAGTTACTACTCTATTTCTGTGAAGAGATAACATGACAAAGGAATACTTATAAAATATAATGTTTAAGTTGGGGTTTGCTTACAGCTTCAGAATTTGTGACTATGGCCATCAAGACGGGGGTCACAATAGGCAGGTAGGAAAGGCACTGGAAAAATAGCTAAGAGTTCATATCCTGATCTGCTACTTGGGGGCAGAGAGGGAGGAGAGAGAGACTGGGCTTGGCATGAATTTTTGAAATCTCAAAACCCACCCGGAGGGACACATTTGCTCCAAAAATGCCCACACCTGTAGCACGATTAATAAAAACCCAGAGACAGATATTGGGGTTCAACCTGAAGTTCAGAAAAGCAAAACAACCAGTCAGTCACTGTCTCTAATCTCTGCCTCAGTCTGAAATGGTGATCCTGCATCCAGGAAATGTCAGAATGATACTGTCTGAGAGCTGTCTCCTCCCATTTTATAATCCTCTCTAGGCTGGATTTAAAAGCATGTACCACTACCACCTGGTTTCTATGGCAAACTAGTGTGGCTACTGAGATTAAAAGTGTGTGTCACCACTACTTGGTCTATAAGCCTGACCATTGGGGCTGTTTTATTCTCTGATCTTCAGACAAAATTTATTTATTAAAATCATGTGGGATTCCCTTCTGTATGCTGTGAATACCATTGGTGAATAAAGAAACTACCTTGGCATGTAGATAGGGCAGAACTTAGGTAGTCGGGGCGGGGGGGACTAAACTGAATGTTGGGAAAGAGAAGGTGGAGTCAGAGAGAAGCCATGAAGCCCTGTTGAAGCCGGATGAAACTTTACCTGGTAAGCCACTGCCACATGGCAATACACAGATTAATGGAGATGGGTTAAATTAATATGTAAGAGTTAGCCAATAAGAAGCTACAGCTAATGGGCAAAGCAGTTGTTTAATTAATACAGTATCTGTGTGGTTATTTTTTTGTCTGAGCTGCTGGGCAGCCGGGAAACTAACTAATGGCCTCCTCACGACATTAAAATGCAAAATGAAATATCACCACACACATGTCCTAATTTGTCCCAAAACAGTTTCTCCAATTAGGGACAAAACATTCAAATACATAATGGCTCATGGAAGCCATTCTAATAAAACCAACACAGGGAATTAAGAGTTCTCCAAAAGGTCATACATCAAATCACTACATTTATAATCAGATAAGACATATAAAATACAGTTTTACAGTTACAATGAGTTCATGGTTACCATGTCTATGGCTGTGCCATGTTCAGGTATTTCTGTATACCCTAGGTCTTGCATTCTTTCAGTCAACTTCAGCAATGATACCTAGTGGGTGATACAGCTGTCCTACTTAGTACCAAGTACTCTATTATCACAAATGATGGCACTTGGCCATCCAAGGTTTTCTTCAGTACTTACAACCCACTTCAGTAAGATGTTTGTCTGACAAAGGCTTGATGCTGCTCTAATCTAAGGGCATAAACAAGGATGGTTAAGAGAATGTTTGATGATATGATCCTTTAGCAAAACAAAGGTGATATGCCTCCTCATATGTGGTCTCCTATGTGGTTTCTGATCATAACAATGGACTATTAAGCAGGTATAAAGACATAGGCATGATTATAAATCTGGTGATGGGTGTGTGCAGGATTTTTGTCTTCTCTTTAATCTCATTATTTCTCCTTTTTATTTTTGGCCCAAAAATGCTAAAAAAAAACTTCTTCATATAGATTCTTCTCAGGAAGGGATACTTTACTAGAGGGATACTCTTACTGACCATACTGCAACTTCATTTGCACTGCATACTTGACAATCTTCCTCAGTGCTGTGCACTTGGCATTCACATGATTTATCTGCGCCAAAAACTATCTCTGTCTAGCCTGCTTTTTAATTTTTTTTTACTATCTTTCTAACATTTTAAGAAATATAGAATCATTTTATTTTAGGCCTTCTTCCCAGATTCCAAAATAAATATTTTACACATTTAATGAAATATGATTGACAGGCAAAAAAGAAAAGGTTTTTTTTTAAGAGTTAAGAATTAGAGAATGTTTGGTCCATGTATACAACAGAAATCTGTCTCTGAGAACAAGTCAAAGCACATATTCATCACAACTGAATATTTTATTTCATTTTTTATGAAACGGTACTTTCGATTAGTCTTTTTATCATTTCTTTAATTTTTTGAGACTATAATTTAATTACCTGATTTTCCCCCATCCTTTATGAATTCCAAATTTTCATATATACAACCCCTTGCAGTCATCCAAATTCATGGTCTCCTTTTACTTTAATTGTTGTAACATGTAACTGATGCTAAGTTGTTGAGAAATTAGAGCCCTCCAATCTTGCAAGTGGAAATAAAACATTACAGTTCTTTTGGGAAAATGCCACTTCCTCAAACAGGGAAAAAAATTTATACGTTACCAGTCAACCCAAGATTTGTATACACCCAAGATTTAAAATATATCTCCCCCATAAACTTTAAAAAATAAATACTGCTAAGAAATAGTTCCACAAGTATTTTAATTCACGTCAGGTCCTCCTTGACCAACACACACACACACACACACACACACACACACACACACACACACACACACACGTGAGAGAGAAAGGAAGAGGCAGAGGGAGAGAAAGAGAGAGAGGACTGAGATACTGTTGGGAAAGCTGCTAATTTTTTCAACATATGACATCTACTTCATTTTAAGCATTGCTCTATACAAAACAAAATTGCATGCTGTTGCAAGTATAAACACTGTTTTAAAATAGTAAATTGTTTATAACTTCTTTATTTGTCAACTTATGGAAAATAAATTTTATACTATATTTTTGTTCTATTATTGTATTGAATGTCTCTATTAATGTTTAAAATCATTATTTTAATGTTTTAAGTTGTTATCTTCTGTATTTTGTCACTGATTTATCTTAGAAAAATAAAAGATATCATCACAAGAATATATATACTTTGTTAAATATGGTTGATAGTTTTCTTGTGTATCTCTCAATATTTAGCATTGGAAGTGATTATATGAATATATTCCTTTATTATCTCATTTTTCACATAATACAATTGAGGGCTAGATCAGTTTCTAAGCTAGAGGAAGAAGCACAG
Organism: Ondatra zibethicus; assembly: GCA_004026605.1. Lineage (NCBI taxonomy): Eukaryota > Metazoa > Chordata > Mammalia > Rodentia > Cricetidae > Ondatra > Ondatra zibethicus. The sequence continues at coordinate 48,197 of PVIU01010486.1, read as the reverse complement.
ATAAGTTACAAGTTGCAGAGTTTACCCAGGCCTGGTAAGCTCATAGCTACCTCTTTTGATACTATACTTATGCCAAGGACTCTGTACTGATTTTGCCAGCTGTACTGAGCAATTTTTAATAATTTTATCAGTTTTCCATTTAAACCTTACCAGATATCAATCTGTTCTTATTATATAATTAATAGAGTACAAATATCTTTTTACCATTAATCTAACACAAAATTTTGTTGAATAAGATATAACAGAAATCAGTCACAATGTGCATTAATACTACTAATAATAATATTTATTGATCTCAATCTTGAATTTGCTAATGAATCCTGAAAAATATCTCCTACTATGCCAGCAGTAGTGGTGCCTGCCTTTAATCCAAGCACCTGGGAGGCAGAGGCAGGCGGATCTCATTGAGTTCGAGGCCAGCCTGCTCCTATCAAGCAAGTTCCAGGACACCTAGGACTGTTACACAGAGAAACCCTGACTCAAAAAAACAAAAAACAAAAAAATAAAAACAACAAAACAAAACTCTCACTATAACTATTATTATTTCTGCATCATACTTTCTAGAATAAAAATTCCCCTAGATCTCTAGAATGATTTTAAATGACAACATTCACAAAAATTGAATTATAATGCGTGGTATATGGTTTTATATAGAATACACTGTGTACAAGCCTAGCATTTGCTTTTACCTCTTTTAGATCTGATCTAGGCAGGAGCCCTTAAAAGCAGATTAACAAAAGAAAGCTAACATCACAGGGGATAAATACCACATGAAAGAAGCCCTCTGCACAATTTTTTTGGAAACAGTGGCTTAGCATCCTATTCATACAGAAATACCAGCAAAGAATAATACGGTGTTAAAGAATGATTGCTCAGGGTAAGGTTGTTGTTTCCTAGTCTGTAAACTCTTGTGAAGCCAATCATGCAAAAGAAACCCTATGGAATAAGGTCCATTTGTGGACATTTTGGTGGCAGACTCTGGAGTTGTTTCCAAAAGAAAAAAATGTGTGCCTTGATTATAGGCACACATGAGAGAGAGAGAAGGAAGAACATTCTGTTTCTTGATTCATACTTTCTATACAATATTTATGTCAATGTTTTGGGGTCACATGTTCCAACTTCATTATTATACTAATAAGTCACACTCACACATAAATAGAGTATGTATTGTACCTGCCCTGATAATGAAAAAAAATCATCTCATAGGAAAAGTGATTAAAAAGTTAATGCAAATCCTATACCTATGAACATCTTGAAAGAGTGGGCAGAAAGATATGCTATAAGTCAGAAGATTAAAATACCTGTTTTGAGATTGTGCCTTCTAGACATGGCAAGAAAGATGGCCCCATGATATCTTGGAACTACAGTGTTTTTTGACTTATTTATTTATTATGTACACAGTGTTCAGCCTCCATGTATGCCTGCAGGCCAGAAGAGGGCACCAGATCTCATTACAGATGGTAGTGAGCCACCATGTGGGTTGCTGGGAATTGAACTCAGCACTTCCGGAAGGGCAGTCAGTGCTCTTAACCTCTGAGCCATCTCTCCAGTCCCGGAACTACAGTTGTTTAAACAAGGTCTGCATAATGATACCATCAGTTGACATGCCAATGTGGATGGGGAAAATCACACTGGTCCCCAAGCTTGGTTGAGGAATTACAGGCAATAATGCTGGCTACTGACAAAGGGAGAATTAGTCCTTTCTAGAGATGAGCCAAGGTTACTAAAAGGTTGTCTAGGGCCATGTAGTTAGCCTTAAACACATGTGCATGAGCTCTATGCTGGGGAGCTGTATAAATGTAAATACAGAAATATACACATATGAAAATTGTGCAACAGTAGTGATTGGAGAGAGCAAGGTAATGAATGTGAGAGTGAGTAAAAAGTTATGGAATGTGACAGAGAAACAATACTCAGTTTTGGAATTCTCAAAACAATGGAAAAACAGCATAAAATGTTATGGCTATTCTATTGAAAAGACTGATAGTGAAAAGCATATAAATTTTAATTAGCAGCATTGGTTTAAGATTTAGAACTGATTAAAGAGAGTGAGCACCATGTCTTTGTGTATGTCTAAAAACGTGATGATAAAATGTTGATGCTGGGTATTTTACAAAAATACAGATTTTTCTTAGTATTTACATAACTGAAGTGTGTATGAGAGAAGAAGAAGGAAGAACAAGGATGGGAACGTGAGATCAGGAACGTCAGAGCAGCGCAAATGAAGAACAATGAAACAGTAATGTGGGGAACAGAAAGTAGAAAGTTAATGGGAAAGCAGAAGACACTGTGCATGCTGGACTGCGGGATGCCATGTGAAGCAGAGATAGGTCAAATTAAGGTCTAGCATTGTATTCTCACAATCTGTTTTTGCCAATAAGCACAGTGGTCATACCATTATGAATCAGAAGTAATAAGAAATGTTTAGCTTGGAACAATATATAGAGAAAAATTCTCAATCCTATTAGTATGAAATTTTTTGTCTTCATTCAATTTATAATGTCTTCCTCATACTACTTAGAAAACAAATATAACAATACTTGACTGGGAAACATTTCAGTTGATCTATCATATTTGTCATGAGGAATTTAAGCTTCTTAAGACATAAGAACACCATCATGCTTTTTTCTCATGGGCACTTTTGTTTACTTGTTTGGCATTTACTGAATATAAAGGTTATGTTGGATACATGAGTATAGCATCTCTTAAGTATTAAAAGAGCATCACTTGATAATTCAAACAATTATATGTATTAAATGTTGATTTTTACTTTAAAAATAAGTGATTTCAGATTTTTCCTGCATATATTTCAAGATGTATATAGGTATATGGAAATCTGACTAAGCTTATGTAGACTTTAGCAAGTATTCCTAAGACCTTTAAAAAAAACTTTTGTTAACTGTGTTTAGCAATGATTACTAATTCAATTAAAGCTATATTTTTCATATTATTATATAATATTCATGTGTTATAATGGATAATATCTTCAAGATTGTTGCTCCCTGAGAATTAGTACACTAACACATTTTAGAGAGAAAAGATAGAGCGCTCTCAGTAGCGAATATTTATGAAATCTTCATATAGTCCTATTTTTTTTCAGCAACTGATAGAAAGGTAAATTTCCAACCATTAATGAGTCTAACAGCATAAGACTGCTTTCAGCAGAATGGACCAACTTCACTGACTAGATAGGGGAATGACTTCAGAAGAGTATGAGCAGTTACTAGAGAAGAAGGTATTGCGAAGAACACCATTACAGTTTTTTGCATTGAGTACAATATATTACAACATATTGCACGGAACACATAATATCTATTTCATAAATATAAGATTTTTACCTGGAAAATAAAGAAATTAATTTTTATTTTTATTTAATTTTTATTGTTATTATGTCTCAAAACCTGATGCTCTTTAAGGTAGCCTTTACTAAAGCTTTGTTACTTCATAAACCTATCACTGGACAAGATATACATATATATACACACATACATTATATTGACATGCCAAGAAATAATTTGTGACTTAGGTAACTAAAGGATGCCCACAGAGAACAATGCAATGTAAAACATATATACAATACAAATATAATTCTGCTCCTATATATGAAACAATTTTCCTAGATTCATGACTGTCAATCTCTTCCATTCCAATGTCTCTATTACTTTGGTTTTACTTTATATATCAGGTAAAATAAGACAAACATCTTTCTGTCTGCAGATATTAACAAAAACTGTCCAGACATGTGTTCTGTTTAGAAATTTCTGTTTGATATATTTTTATGTCTTGAATTCAGAGTTTTTCATTTACAAAATAAATGATCACAAAACAAAAACACATAGTTTTATTATAATAACTGTCTCACTGTAGTAATGTGGTTTGTGGAAAGGAAATAAGCCTACTTTAATCTCTTGTTAAGTTCCTATAAATTTGGTATAGAAATTAGCCAATTTTCTCAACTGATATTGAATTTGTATTAAATGCTTCTTTAAACAGTAGGAAACAGGAGATACATTCATTAAATCAAGTTGCAAACAACACATTCTTCCATATAAACTCTTGGTGTGCAGTTACATTTTGGCTTATATAAACTGTCAAAATAACTTTTATGAAGAAGATTTTTTTAATCCTTTTTCATATATGCTACTTAAAAATACTTCTCTTTCTTTTTCTACTTATCTACTTCATACTATACATTTCAAATAAACCAACAGCATTTTTGCATCTATTATGACTTTAATTTTGATATTAATTTCAAGTGCACTGAAACAGTATTGTGCAGCTATATCTCTGCTGACTTCTACTTACAAAAAACTGAAAAAATATGCATTTCAGAATCATATTTGTGGGTACAAATATTAAATAAACAATTACAATAAGTCATTTTATCAATAGTAAGTGGAAATGTTGTGAAAGACAGCCTGAATTCAAGAATGCTAAAGAAAAGGATTCTTCATAGAACAATGCAAACACTTTATCAGCTTTGGACAATTGCTTTGAGTAAGAAAAAAAAAGTAGATTATCCAACACCCAAGAAAATAAGTATTTTTATTCATTATGTGGAAGAACACAGAGATCCTTCTCTACTGGTTGGTGTAGCTGAAATGTTGACTATCTGTCTTATTAGGGTTTCTGTAGCTGATGTGAAACACAGAGACTGGAAAAGCAAGTTGTGGGGGACTCGTTTATTTGGCCTCCACATTGCTCTTTAACACTGAGGGAAGTCAGGACAGGAACTCAAACAGAGCCTGGATGCAAGGGATACTGAGGCAAAGGTTTACTGGTTTGCTTCCCCTGACTTGCTCAGCTTGCTTTATTATTATTATTATTATTATTATTATTATTATTATTTAAATAACATTTCTTTTCATTTATTTTACATACTAACTACTTTCCCCTCCCTCCTGTCCTCTCCTCTTTCCCATCTACCTCCTCCGGATCCACTCCTCCTCCATCTCCCTTCAGAAAGGGGTAGGCCTCAGTACCTTGCAAGAATCAAGCTCCTCCCTTTATGTCAAGGTTAAGTCGGGGCGTGGTAATCAAGCTTGTGGAACAGGCTACCAAAAGCCAGCTAATCTCCAGCGAGAGGTCCTGCTCTTGCTGTTAGAAGCCTTACTAAGAGACCAAACTACACGATTTTCACAAACAGGTAGGGTTTGCTTTCTAATAGCAACCAAGAATACCAGCCCAGGGACAGCACCATCCACCATGGACTGCCCACCTTCATTGGCCACTAATTGATAAGATGCCTTTCTGGTGGATCTCATGGAGAGATTTCCCCAGCTGAGTCTCTTTCCTGCCTGAAGACTCTAGCTTGTTTCAAGTTGACACACAAAACTCACCAGTACACTGATGAAGGAAGATGGATCACCATCTACGATATATATGATATTCAATTTTATGTTTCATCTTGGTCCTTAAAATCTAGGAACATTCATGCTGTGCAGGTATACATGTAAAGAACGTTATATACAGTTGGTGAGAGTGTTAACTATGGTAAACTTCATAGAAACATTTAAATAGGACACATTACATACAAGCAACTCATATTGTTTAAAAGGCACTCCAAATTTGTAAATTATAAAATAATAAACAGCAATTCTAAGGCACTGAAATATTAAAAATATGATTGGCAGATTGATGGTACATAACAAGTTACTGGCTAATTTGTTGCTACCACTGAAATGCATTCTGGATGTTATACTATTTCTACCTACAGAGATGCTTCTCAGTTCATAAAAGGGCCATTTTTCCAATAAACCCAATAGAAGGCAAAATATCATGATAAAAAATTCATTTAACATTCTCAATGTCATAACATAACTTAGTATATATTAATGTCCTCAGGACAACTACTTTATCTACTACTAAGTTTATTCTATAATAGTTATGCCACTGTATGCAATTTGTTGACTGTTATACTACTGAAATTAAGTGAATATAATGGTTGCATTAATAATGATGTTGCTGTTCCTTTCTCAAATATTGGGGTATCTTAAAAGGTTTTCTTTATTTTAGAAAACTTACACATGTATACAATGAAATATGACCATAAGCATTTTTGTATACCTGCAATCATGAACATTTTACAAATTCAAGTAATTATTTTTGATACCCAATAAGTCAAATTAGTGTTGTCTATATGTGCCTGTGTGGAGCCACCAAGTGGAGTATTAGAAACCTACCATTGTCCACATTCTGTAAAAGAAATGTGTCACCCTTCCCAAAGCAATTGTGGACTATCCTCAACAAGAAAGGAAACTTGAATCATATATGCAAAAAAATAATTGCTCCCTTGATCTTGTTCAGACAATCATGGCTGTTGTGCGTTTGTGAGAACAGTAACCATGTCACATGCAGAAGACAGCATTTACAGTCCTCCCTGCATTGTCCCATTCTGACATTATTTCCCCCTGTTCTTCCTCTGTGTTCTCATAGCCTTGGTGTTAGGGTGTTAATGCAGAATGCTGATTTAGTTTGAAGACTCAGTCTCATGGTCTCAGCATTTTTACCAGCTGTGTATCTGTGCATTGACTGCTGCCCAATGCAAAAAGAGGCTTCTGTGACCAATGTGGAGAGCAGCCCGTGTTTAAGGTATACACATATATACTTAGAAGGCAATTTAAGTGCATGATCACTTAACAACTTAACACAAGTAGTTACTACCCTAGTCCCTATTATCTTCCTCACTATGGGCTTCTGATCTCTCAAGCCATGGGTGATAACACCAGTCATGAAATCCATCCTCCAATGGAGAATGCCAAAAATCCAATCACAGTCTGGTTAATTCTCCCATAACAATTGTGCCACAATTTCACCATGGGGCATCTTACAGTAATATGACATCTAGCCTGTAAGGATGAATTTGAAGGGTCAGTGTAAAATTGATCTAATTATGTCCTGCAGCTAAAATATATACTGTCTTTGTCAATAAGGTCTTTACCATGTAGTTTACATTGGATACCAAAGGCAATGGTACTAAATTGTGCTGCTTTGGCGGTCTCACTGAGCAACCACTCACAGGTAATATTGCATACCTTGTACTGATGTTTTCATTTGGACACTTAAACATTTAAATGTTATATACAGTCAGATAACCCATTAATAATTAGTTTAACTTAAAAATTCAAAATCTGAAAAATCAAATTATGTGAAACAGCACAAATTGGGGGACTTTAACTAAGCATTCAGGGAGGAGGGATTTTACAGAAGGAAACAGAGGTCTATTTAACAGAAACCTTAGCACCAGGTATGGGAAACCTCCCTTGGAGTCATTAGTTAGGAAACATAAGAATCTTTTGACTCTTTTGCCATTTTTCAGGTTTGCCGTGCTGGCTATTTTAATGTCAACTTGAAACAAGCTAGAGACATTGTGCAGAGGGCACCTCAGCTTAAATTGGCCTATAGAAAAGTCAGTAGAGCATTTTATTGACTGATGATTGATGTGGGATGTCATTGCTTACTCTGGCAGCACTGCACCTTGGATGTTGTTCCTGGGTAGAACCCAAATTGAGCAAGAACTTCACCATAGTCTCTGCTTCAATTACTGCCACAGATACCTAGCTTAAAACCTTCCCTGCCTTTGCTCAAAGATGGAGAGTTATGCAGAAGTGTAAGATAAAATAATTCCTTTCCTCCCCAAGTTACTTTTCACCACAGTGCTTTACCACAGCAATAACTAAGAAAGATGCCTTCCTGAAGTTAAAGGCAAGATCCTCTTGCTGAATATAGCACACACTTTGTACACAAAATTTTGCCGAATCTATCTGGAGCTGACATGAAAGTCTTTCCCCTGTAGACTGCATTTCATAGGATCAGAAGATTCTATGTGACTTCAGAGGGATGGGGCAACTTATAATCATACCCTTCAGAAAAGACTTGTGAACCATAATAAGTTGTCTAGAAAGATATCCCAAATGGTGTAATAGCAGTATTTGTATCTTGGTGATAAATTACTATTGTCTTATTGCATTTAAAGCTGGACTCAATGTGAGAAAATTCATGTTCAATACTCAATCCTTAATGGGTAGAGAGATCACAGACCTTAGCAAAGAACCCATTATTGCCATTTTCCTACATTAATGTAACTTCTAACTGTACTCTAAATACTTATTCTTATCCCCACAGGTAAGTATAATGCTCAGACTTCTGCAGAGAAGCTTCGTTTACATCAAACAGAGACAACTATAGAGATCCACATCCAGTCAAAACACGGAGAATAAGTGTCCAGAGGGTACTCAGCTTCTACTGAGAGACATGCAATTAAATCCTACACTTAGGGCTCAGGAAACATCAAACAAGAAGATTCAAAAGTCGTATAAGAGCCAAAGAAACAGGGGGATTGGTGATAGTCTCTTCTAGACTCAGCAGGGAAACTGTGCCAATGAACCTTGAACAATATGACTCCTTCCTTAAACTATATATTCAATTTATGTTCCAGTGTACTTGAATGAGATTTCACAAATTCCTACCACAAGATGAAGAACTACAGGTTTTAAATAGATGGTGAGAAGGTGAATTATTTCCTTTATAAATATTTCCCAATTAATCTTATCTAACTTTAAGTGATCAGCTTTGGACAGATGTATTTATTAGTATACTAAATGGTCAGTAGGATATATGCATGTGAGTGTGTGTGTATGTGTATGTATGTGTGGTATGAATGTAAATATTATGAGTGTGCAACAAAACTAAAGTAATAATAAAAATAAAATAGCATATAATAATAACAATGAGATAATAATTAATAAGAGGACATGAATTTGTGGGAGGGGAGACATGAGAGGAGTTGGTTCCAGGACAGAAGGGAGTAGTCTAAATTCCATAATCATACATGAAGCTCTCAGCATATTGCATTAAAAATGTGGGTGAATGCATATATATTGCTTAAATATTGCTAAAAATATTTAGTAAAAATCAATCAAGTGGTGAAAAGAGAAATGCCAGTAGTTCTAGACAGTTTATTCTCATTTAGCTGTCATAGACTCGTTCAATTCAGAAATAATGGGAAATACAACAGGCTTTTAGAGTAAATAATTTTAAAGCGATATAATTGACATAATTACCATCATTATAGTTTAAAATTGAAAACACTTTTGCAAAACAAATAAAGATTTCTGTGTGAAAATAGATACACTGTCACTTTGGGGGGTATATTTTAAGTATAATGCATGTAGCATCGTAAAGTATCTGTTACTCAATTTATAAAACTTGACCCTTATTTTTTTCTCAGTATCTTCCACCCTGATACAAGGAGAAGTGTTGATTTGTATAGTTAAAAACAAAATACCTGTTTGTAATTAGCACTTTTCTGTGGAATGAAACTCTGTATTCTTTTAATGAGGAAAACTTTTCATCAATATCCTTGGGGAACTGTAGGGTTTTCCTAGACACTGAACAAACATATCCTATTCCCTCAGAAATCTATTAACCAATGTGCAAATGCAAACACCTGCTAATACTAATAGTCAGTGAAGTACTCAGGGAAGGAAAGATTTATTTTAAATTTATGCATGTAATGGGGTGGTATCATAATTTTTTCCATGTTTCAGGGACTTAAAACTTTATTTTTTATGTACTAGGCCATAATTCAAAGTTGCACATAATTTGTAAAATTGCATATGTTTGTATATGTATATGTGCATTATCTAAAACACTTGGGCATGTAAGCGATCCCAATTTTGTTTCATTTTGTAATATATATGTATGGTATAAAATATTTTATACACATAAATAAGATGTATTTGCATATATAGAGATGATTCATTTCCTCATTCAAATGAAATGAATATTTTTGAAAAAGAATAATTATGTTTCCAAATTGACAGTTAATGTATTGACACATTTATACACGTTTTGTTATAAAACTATCTTCTAGAAAAATAACATTTTAATAAAAATGATAATATTTTGCTTTGTCGCTTTATTGAAATCTGTTTACTATTCTTGATTGTCTTTCATATTCTCTCTCATTGTCTGTCTGTGTCTCTCACTCTCACACACACATACATCTAAAATGTATATCTCTAAATATTTATATAGGAAGAAAAATGTGTGATATTTTCCCTTCTTACCTTTTTTGTACCTCATGCTTTCTCACAATAATTGTCTTTATAACCATCCATGTCAGATATAGACAAATATATGAAATATGTAAACCTTGATTTTGCTTACAAGAAGAAAAAAAGTGGCATTTGTCTTATACTCTGTATTATCCTACTTAGCATGAATAATTTTGTAGTTATCATAAATGAGACATGTTTGTCTGTTGTGTGCTAACTTTGAGTTCACCTAACATGTATCAAGGGATTAGTGCAAATGGATTGTGGAGTAGTTTCATTTTAGCATTTAAAGTTATTATCATAATTTTTTTCCCTAAGAAATTCAGTTTTATTAACTGTTTGCTATACGTGTTTGTGTGTATGTGTACAAATACATGAAATCAGGCCTAAGGTTGATGGTGAGTGTTTTTCTTTATCACTATTCACCTTATTATTCTAAGATATGTTTCTCAGTGAACCTGCAGCTTTGGCTGTACTGTCTGAATTGAAAGCCCTTAAGATCTACTTTCTATGTTGACCCAACTCTAGGGGTCCAATCGGCACTGCTTCATTATGCATTTTACATGGGTGCTATCCAACTCAGATCAGATCTCATTCTATTAAAACTGCATTATAATAAAAAAATAAATGGAAGAAAAAGTTCAATGATTTTTAAAGTCAGAACTATGTCTGTATTGAATAATTGTCATGTAATTTTATAATGAAAAAAGTGCTGCAAAATGCACATTAAATTAAGGTATTTTATGTAATTCATGCTGAATTAAGCATGGAAAAGTACAAAAAAGTAAATTGCAGGGAAAAATACCCACAGAAAAGAAAATACAAGTTTGAATAATTATAGTCAATCATTTAAGTGATTTATTAATTTACATGCCAATGTTCTAGGTTTCCATATCATTTGTTCCCACCCTCCCCATTCATTCACAACCTCAGATCTCTCCTTGCCCTCCCAGCCTACTTCTTTCATTCTAAACCCTCCCCCAAATGTGGTCCATTTCCACTAATAAAATCTATTCTGTTTCCCCCTCCAAGAGAGATCCATGTGTCCCCCAGTCCTTTCCTCCCTTCCTCTCTCCTCTAGTCTATGGACTGTAGTTTGGTTACTTCATATTTAATAGCTAACATCTAGATATAAGCAAATAGCACCATATTTATTTCTTGGTCTGGGTGCCTCACTCATGATGAATCTTTTCTACTATCATCCATTCACAATCAAATTACATGTTATCATGTTTTTAATGGCTGAATAATAATTCATAGTGTAACTATACCAAATTTTTTATCACTTCTTCTTTTGAGGAGCTCTATGCTGTTTCCAAATTCCATTTATTATGAATAGAGCAATTAGCATTGAACTTGGTTGAACAAGTGTCTTCATGATAGGATGAAGCATTCCTTGGGTATATGCCCAAGAATGCTATAACTAGCTCTTGAAGTAGATTGATATTCACCTTTCTGAGAAATGGCCATACTGGTTTTCATGGTGGCTGCAAAATATTCCTGTCCCTCCAGCAACAGAGGAGTGTTCTTCTTGTTCCACATCCCGGCCACAGTGAGCTTTCACTTGTATTACGTTGTTAGCTGCTTTGAAAGTTATGAGATACAATCTCAAAGTGGTTTTGACTTGAATTTCCATGATAGCAAATGATATTGAGTATTTCTTTAAGTATATCTTGGCCATTTGAGATTCATCTATTGAGAATTCCCTGTTTAGATCTGTACTCCCTTTTTAAAATTGGGTTACTTGATTATTATCATATTCTATCTTCTGATAACTTCTTCAATTTCTTTCTTCAAACAATTTAAGTTTTTATCATACTAGTCTTTCACATGCTTGGACAATGTTACCCCAAGTTACTTTATATTACTTGAAGATATTGCTAAAGCGTTGTTTCCCTGATTTCATTCTTGGCCTCTTAGTCATTTTTATATAGGAGAGTTAGACATGTTTACTTTTCTATTGCTATGAAGATGCCAATACCAAAGTAACTTCTGAGATAAAATATTTTATTGGCTTAGTTTCAAAGTATAGTAGGTTATATGGCCAATATGGGAGGAACCATAGCAGCACGCAACACATACCATGTTGTAGCAGTAGCTGAGATCTTACAACTTATCCATAAAAAGGATACAGGGAGAAAAAAAGATTACTGTGAATACCTTGTTTCTTAGAAACCTCAAACTCCAACACCAGTGACACACCACCTCCACCATAGCCACACATCCTATTCCTTCCAAAACAGCTCACTAACTAAGGAAAAAGTATTCAAATACATGAATCTATGGGAAAGAGTCACATTCAAACCAGTACATTGAGATTAAGAATACATTGTGTACTCCATATTGGGAAACCATTTAAATATCTAAAACACTCAATTAATAGTGTCAAATTTGCACTAAACTTCAAAGATATCTGAAATATATATATATATAAAACATTGTCTTAATTTATAAAAGACCTCATAATCAATTTCATTAGACTATATTTTAAACTTCTTTCCATAATTTATAATATAAGAAGATTCTTTAGGACATAAATTTTCATAGCATATTTAATACATGTTATGTATCTTCAAGGCACAATGTTGAAACAAATTTGTCACCAAAAAGCAACTATACATATCGTTCTAGTGATAATATCTAGGAAATTAAGACACATGAAAAACAAACTTGTAAAAACATACTTGGAAATCTGGTATTTATCAAACTTAAAAATGTCTTAATCAAGTCTAAAGCAGCTCCACAAATAGTATTTTCACAAAAGACTTGCTAATGTCTATGTTTTAAAACACATGCAAAAGACTAAGAAAATCAGTGTTCTCAGAAATACAGTGGAAGAAATTTTAAAAATCCCTTAACATCCAAAAAACAGACTTCAAATCTGCATTCATATATAATTCTCTCAATAGAAAGCATCCTTTGTTTAAAAATGGTCAGCCATTTTCATCTACCATATACACATACCACACTTAATTCCTAAAATCCTAGTTTTGAGCAATTCCAAACACCACAGGCACTGTGAGCATTAATGTATGCATACATTTACAAAGGAAAATGACAATAAAGTCTGATGGCTGAATAATGAATATAATATTCATGTAAGGGTGTAGTGATCACTTGATATATATGAAGGAGTGACAGAGAGGTGTGTAACAGGCCCAACAAGGAGATAAGGTACTGTAATTCCACACACTATGTTAGTAGCTCACTTCATGCATATATGATACATATATATAGTTTATAAATATAATTTCATAAAAACTTGTGCCAAAAAAATTTTTAAAATATTTCAAATAAAAACTTAAACAACTATCATGTATATTGTTTAAAGGAAACAGTGTGCAAGAAAATCAAAATGCCAGGGGCCCTAGCTGTTTAACAATCCCATGTTTTTCATAAGGTGTTAAAACTTGATAGTTCTAATTTCTTAAAAACTTGATAGTTCTAATTTCTGAAAATCAAGGATTATGATACTATCCCATAAACATAAAATCTGAATATTTAGGTCCTTGCTATATAACAAGAGATTCCCTTGGATGACACAACATTTTCATCTACTCATTCCAGATTTGGAATCTATGACAGACTAAAATATGGAAACAACCAAATTCCAACTTGGTGAAATATGGGTGAAGGTTTACTTACAGGAGCAGAAATGACTCGAACACAGCTGCATTACCAAAGCCCACAGCAACATGGGTGACAACTCACAAACACTGGGAACCTGGGGTGCACTGCATGTCCTGCAGATAGCTCAGCAATTTGGAGAGTGTCCTTTGCAATGTTTTGGTCTAAATCCCTCTTCTAGGCAGCTCCTCTGGTTTCTGTTTCTTCCAGGAAGCTGGTGTGTTCTCAGATTCTTAGTTCCTGCTTTAGTTGTCTGAGAGTGACTCTCATAAGTCTTCATTGTTTACTCTGGAAGAAAAGGACTTCTTTATTGTTTATTCTGGAAGGAAAGGACTTACTGAATACGGTCAGTTTCAGTGATTCCCTGAGTTATTTTGAGTAATTTACCTTCTGGCTTCAGGAATTTCCCCATAGCATTAAATGTTTCAATCTCCGAGCCAACAGCTGCACAACCCCCAAAAGATTAACTCTGTTAAGCCTCTATCTATCACAAAATAATGAAAATTTTAAGCCCTAACTTGCAGACAAGATAGAATAGGAAAACACAGAAGAGAGCTGAATATATAGAGCAGGGACTTTTGATCAATCTTTGATTGTGCAGTGAGCTCTCAAAGGCTGTGTTTATTGGTACTACTTACCATGACTCTTATATGGTGGGGCATTGCTTCATAATGAAAGCTTCTTTTTCTCTATTTTTTATTGAAAACAAATTCTTTTCTCATATAATACATCTCAATGATAGTTTTCCCTCCCTCTACTTCTCATAGCCTCATCCCCAAACAACCCTGTCTCCCAGATTCACTCTCCCTTCCCCCAGATATACTTTCCCTTCATTTTCCTTCAGAAAAGAGCCAGTCTCTAAAAGGTATCAGACAAACATGATGCAACAAGATACAATAAGACTGGGCTGGAGAGATGGCTCACAGGTTAAGAGCACTGTCTGTTCTTCCAGAGGACCTGAGTTCAATTCCCAGCACCCATATGGTGGCTCATAACCATGTTTAATGAGATCTGGTGCCCTTTTCTGACATTCTGGCATACATCTGTATACATAATAAATACATACATATGTATGTACATGCATGCATAATACATACATACATACATATACAATAAGACAAGGCACAAACTCTCATTTCAAGACTGTACAAGGCAGCCCACTAGGAAGAAAAGGATACCAAGAACAGGCAAAAGAGTCAGAGATATCCTACTTTCATTGTTAAAGTACCAAAAAACACCAATGTAACAGCCCAAAAACATATGGAGAATAGATGGTACAGACCTATAGAGGCTCTGTGCTTGTCTAGATAGCCTCTGTGAGCCTGTAAGATTCCTGATTAGTAATTCAGTGAGCTATGTTCTTCTAGTTTCTTTGACACCCTCTGGTCCTACAATCTTTCCTTTCCCTCTCTTGTGGGGATCCCCTAGATCCAAGGGAAGAGAGGCATTCATTGGACCCTCTCACCACAAAATTGTCTGGCTGTGGGTCTCTGTCCCTGCTTCTATCTGCTGCTGAAATGAGGCTCTCTGATGATAATTTGGCATGGCATTTACTTGTGAGTATAACAGATTATATTAGATATTATTATTATTATTTTTATTTTGACTGGTCTTGTTTGGTTCTATCTTATGTCTATGGGCTATCTATGCTTTGGTTCCTGGTACCCTAGCAAGTATTGGGCTTAGATCCCTCTCATGTCATGGACCTCTAGATAAATTAGTTATGGGTTGGCCACCCCCATAAGTTTACCCTCCCTCTGCTCCTACCATTTTCACCACTACTTTCCCTTTCCCCTAGATCCACTGCTATTCTGTTTCCCTTCAGAATAGAGCCAGTATCCTGGGGTCATAGCAACCTAAAATGATATAACAAGATGCAATAAGACTAGGCGCCATCATATGAAGACTGGACAAGGCAAGTCAGTGAGAGGAAAAGTGTCACAAGAACAGAAAAGATTCAGAGACACCCCCACTCCTAGTATTAGGAGTCCCACAAAAAAACACGAGTTAACAATTGTTGGTGGAAGCCGCTTATTGGTTCCCGGATGCTCGGCAGCTCAGACCCAAAATAATCACACAGAAACTATATTATTTGAAACACTGCTTGACCCATCAGCTCTAGCTTCTTACTGGCTAACTATTACAAATTTATTTAATCCATCACCATTAATCTGTGTATCGCCACGTGGCAGTGGTTTACCAGGTAAAGTTCCTTCCAGCTCTGGCGGGGCTACATGGCTTCTCTCTTACTCCACCTCCTTTCTTAACCAATGGTATTCACAGAACACAGAGGGGAATTCCATATCAAACAACAATAACATATGTGCAGAGGACTTGTCTCAGACCTATACAGACTCCCTGATTGTCACTTTAGTCTCTGTGATCTCTTGAGCACTGCTCAGTTGATTTGTGAGCCATGTTATCCTGAGGTCCTTGACCTTGCTGGCTCCTACAATCCTTCCTCCGCACCTTCAGTAGAATTCTGTGACTTGTTCCTAATGTTAGGCTGTGGGTCTCTGCATCTACTCACATCAGATGTCAAAGGAAACCTCTCTGATGACAGCTGGACTAGGTACCAAACTTTGAGTTTAGCAGAATATCATTAGGAACTATTACATCAACTTATTTTTTGCCAGCCATGTGTGCTTGGTTATACCCTAGAACTCTAGATTATACAGCTACTAGTTGCTGGCCAGCCAGGCAGTGTTGCACATATGCTTTTTCTCATAACATGGGCCTCATGTTTGATTAGTCATCGATTAGCCACTCTCAGAAATTCAGCACGTCTTGCAGGTAGGACAGGTGGTTGGTTGAAGGTTTTGGGGCTGGGTTAGTGTCAAAATCTTGCCCCTGGCATCCTAGCCTGGTTACAGGAGATGACTGGTCAGTCTTTATATCATCCATTACAAGGAGTCCTCTCTAGGTTCTAGGAAGTTACTACTGCACTAGGTTTCAACATCACCCTCCCCAATACACCCAATTTCAGTCCTCCCTCCACATATTCTTTCCCCCTGTACCTTGCATCCTGACCTGATATCTACTGTTTCCATCCTCAGCAAGCCCACAGTCTACAATAAAAATAAATAAGATACAAAACAAGATAAATCTGTTCTATTTTCTATTTGCAGGATGATCCATGCATCCTGCTTACGGCCTTGCTTATTCCTTAGCTTGTTACTAAGTCTGTGCATTGAAGCATGATTACCAATTCCATAAGAGCTAATATCCACTTATAAGTCAATGCATACCATGTTTGTATTTGTGAGTCTGTGTTGTCTCACTGAGGAATATTTTTTTCTAGTTCCATCTATTTGCCTGAAAATTGCATGATGCATTTCTTTTAATGGCTGAGCAATACTGCATTGAGCAAACATA
Organism: Ondatra zibethicus; assembly: GCA_004026605.1. NCBI lineage: Eukaryota > Metazoa > Chordata > Mammalia > Rodentia > Cricetidae > Ondatra > Ondatra zibethicus. The sequence goes on along the minus strand of PVIU01010486.1, from coordinate 31,137 downwards.
CCACGTTTTCTTGATTGATTCTTCAATTAATGATCAATGTTTCTGGATGTTCTGAATAAAGCCGTAATGAACATAGTTGAGCAGGTGACATGTGGGAGGATGGACCTTCTTTTGAGTATATGCCGAAGAGTGGTGATATAGCTGGGTTTTGAGGTAGATTGATTCCCAAATTTCTAAGAAACAACTATATTGATTTCCACAGTGACTGTACAATTATGCACTCTTACCAGCAATGGAGGAGTGGTCCTCTTGCTCCAATCACCACCTGCATGAACTGTCACTTGTGATTTTGGTCTTAGCCATTTTGATAAATATAAGTTGGAATTTCAAAGTAGCTTTGATTTGCATTTTCCTGATATCAAAGTGTGTCAAACATTTCTTCAAGTATTTCTCAGACATTTGAGATTTCTGTTGAGAATCATTTTTTTATATTTCTCTGTTTAAATCTGTATCCCATTTTTTAATTGTAATATTTGTTTTGTTGATCTCTATTTTATTGAGTTCTTTATACATTTTGTACATTAAAAATCAAACAAATGTGGAGTTGGTGAAAATATTTTTCAATTATGTAGGCTACCATTTTGTTTTATTGATGGTGTCCTTTTCCCTACAGAAGCTTTTCAGTTTCAGGAGGCTGCATTTATTAATTGTTGATCTTAGATCCTGTGTGATTGATGTTCTGGTCAGGAAGTTGTCTCCTGTGCCAATGAGTTCAAGGCTATTCCCCAATTTCTCTTTTATCAGTTTTAACATATTTGATTTTATGTTGAGGTCTTTGATCTACTTTGACTTCAGTTTTAGATAGGGTGATAAGTTTAGATCTATTGGCAGTCTGCTACAGGAAGACATTTAGTTGCATCATTTGTTGAAGAGTCTTTCCTTTTTCCATTGTGCATTTCTAGCTTCTTTGTCAACATTCAGGTGTGCCTAGGTGTGTGGATTTGGTCTTTGATTTGATTCTGTTGATCAATGTATCTGTTTTATGCCAATATCATATAGATATTCAGGATTCATTTAGTTGTGCTGTTTATGTTTGGGTTTTTGTTGTTGTTTTGTTGTAGGTATTTTTCCATATGACTATGAGTACTGTCTTTTCAAGGCTAATGAAGGACTTGTTTTCTAAATGGGATTGTGTTGAGTGTGTAGATTGCTTTTGATATGATGACCGTTTTTTTGCTATGCTATTTCTATTAATCCATGAGCATGGGAGATCTTTCCATCTTTTAATACCATCATCATTATCTTTCTTTACAGACTTGAAGTTTTTGTGATATGAGTCTTTCACTTGCTTGGTTAGGATTACTATCCACCCCCCCCCATTTTTTTTAATTTTGTGGCTATTTTGAAGGGGTTATTTTTTTTTAACCTGTTTGTAATTTTTATATTGGAGGGCTACTGTTTTTGTTTGTTTTGTTTTGTTTGTCAATCTTGTATCCAGATATTTCTCTAAAGGTGTTTATCAGTTTTAGAAGTTCCCTGGTAGAATTTTGGGGATCCTTAAGTATACTATTTTATTATCTGAAAATAATAATACTTTGTCTTCTTCCTTTCTAATTTGTATCCACTTGATCTTCTTTGGCTGTCTTACTTCTCTAGCTAGAAATTCAAGTATTATATTTAATTATTATGGAGTGTGTGAAAAAAACATGTCTTGTTCTTGATTTTTGTGGAATTACTTTGTGTTTCTCTTTACTTAATTTGATGATGACTATAGGATTGTTCTAAATTGCCTTTATTATTTTGAAGTATATTTATTGTACCTCTGATTTTTCAGAGACATTTATCATGAAGTGGTTTTGGATTTTGTCAAAGGCTTTTCAACATCTAATGAGATGATGAAAATGAAACACAATTAATAAAAACTCAGATAGAGAGAAATTGGGTTTCAACCTGAACCCTAATTTATCACAAAGTGGTTTGGAATTTTTTCGAAGGCTTTTCAGCATCTAATGAGATGATGAAATGAAGCACAATTAATAAAAATTCAAAAAGAAATTGGGGTTCAACCTGAAGACCCAAAAAGAAAAGCGGCGAGCCACTGATTCTTACTTTCACCTTAGTCTGAAAATGGCAATCCTGCCTCCAGTAATGTCAGAGTGAGGCTGTGTGTTGAGAGCTGTTTCCTCCCATTTTATAATTATCTCTTTGGCTAGGATTAAAGGCTTGCAGCACCATGATTAAAGGCATGCACCTCCCAGTTTTTATGGCAACTAGTGTGGTTACTGGGATTAAAGGTGTGTGTTACCATTACCTTGTCTTTAAGGTTGACCAGCAGGGTTGTTTGTTCTCAGATCTTCAGGCAAGTTTTATTTATTAAAATACAATTGAAATGCCACTATATTCATGTGTTTCTTCTTTCAGTTTTTTCTTATAGTGGATTATGTTGGCCAATTTTCATAGATTGAACCATTCCATCATCTCTGTAATGAGCTTTATTGGTCATGTTAAATATTCTTTTTGATACATCTTTGATTTGGTTTACAAGTATTTCATTGAGTATTTTTGTATCTAAATTCATAGGGAAACTGGTTTTGACTTCTCTTCCCTTGTTGAATCTTTGTATGGTTTGGATACAAGTCTGACTGTGGCCTCATAAAATGAATTATACAGTATTCCTTTTGTCTTTACTTCAAGGGATAGCTTGAGGAGTATTATATTGACTGTTCATTGAACATCAGTTATTGGGGGGATCTTGGGACATGCTTAATGACTAGTCTAATTTCCCTAGGATTTATGGGTATCAATTTCTTCTTAGCTCTGGCCAATGATATTACTTCTTCTGCTTTACTCTGTTAATGTAGAAACCCCTGCAGAATTGTAGCAATCTGCTCTGTCTCGGGTGAAAAAAGATGTCACTTCTGTGCCACTCCCAAGGGAGTTTGCCAACAGAGGTGTCAGTTGCTTCCTCTGCTCTGCTCCTCCAAGGAAGTTTCCAGCAGAGATTCTGCTCCACATTGACACAAGAATAACTGCATCCAAAACTCTTTCAAGGGATTTATTTGGAAAGGAGGCAAAGAATCCAGGAAAGTGGATGTTTCAGAGTGGGTGGAGGAGGCCAGCTGCCAACTGTACCGGTAGTTGGGCTTTTACAGGGCTTCTAAGGAGCAGAAGTTATCCAGAGAGAAGATTTTCAGGCAGGGAATTCCACAGATTTAAAGCCCCTTGAGCTTGAACATGCTCAAATTGGCTAGATTTAATGTTCAATGATTGGTTGGTTTTCTACTCTGGGATTGGTTGGTTTTCCTGATCAGAGATTGGTTGGTTTGATGTTTAGTTGGTCAGGGGCAGATTCAGCTCTGCTTTCATGGCCAACTCTGCTTTAATGGCCCTTTTTAGCCTTTTGGCTCTAGCGTCAGGGGTCAGGGTGTGTTTCTTTTACTGGCTCTGGTTCTAGGATCAGAGTATGTTTTTTGGCCCTAGTTTCAGGATCAGCATGTGTTTCTTTGGTTCTGGTTTCAGGTTCTTTCACTTTCCCTGGGTTCAGGGTGGAGTATATTTCTTTCACAGTCTCTGAATTGAGGGACAGGGTAGGTATCTTTCACTGGCTCTGGGTTCAGTGCCAGGGTGGGATTCTTTGGCTGGCCCTTTTACCTTACATTTATTTTTATTTTTTATTTTTCCATTCAAAAGTTGACCCTTCCTCCCTTTCTCCCATGAACCCTCCTCCCTCCTGCTCCATCCTTAAGAGGGGTACTCTGCCCTGTAAGAAGTCCAAGGCCCTCCCCTCTCCATCCTGGCCTAGGAAGGTGTGCATCCAAGTAAACTAGGGTCACAAAAAGCCAATACATGAAGAAGAGACAGGTCCCAGTGATATTATCGATGGCTTCTCAGTACGTCCCCATTGGCAGCCACATTCAGAGAGTCTGGTTTGATCACAGGCTCGTTCAGTCCCAGTCCAGCTGGATTTGGTGAGCTCCCATTAGATCAAGCACACTGTCTCAGTGGGTGGACCAATCCCTCGCTGTCCTGACTTCCTTGCTCCTCTTCTTTCTCCTTCTGCTCTTCAACTGGACCTTGGGAGCTCAGTCCATTGCTCTGATGTGGCTGTGGTTCTGTGGTTCTCTGTCTCTATCTCCATCCATCGGACGAAATTTCTATGGTGATGATCAAGATATTCATCAATGTGACTATGGGACAAGGCTAGATCAGGCACCTTCTCCTCTGCTGACCAAGTACCTAGCTGGGGAAGGGAATAAGATATCTACATTAAGGGAGTCATTTTAGGATTGGCAAGAGTCTTGGCTCTAGAGGGGATCACGGACGAAATTTCTATGGTGATATTCAAGATACTCATCAGTGTGACTATGGGACAAGGCCAGTTCAGGCACCCTCTCCTCTGCTGCCCAAGGACCTACCTGGGGACATCCCCATAGGCACTTGGGATCCCCTCTAGAGCCAAGTGTCTTGCCCACCCTAAAATGGCTCCCTTAATGTAGATATCTTCTTTCCTGCTCCAATATCTGCCCTTCCTCCATCTCCACCCTCCCACTCCTCCAAGCTCTCCCCAGTCCTTCTCTTTTCCCTTCTCCTTCCCCCTCTCTGGTCCCCCAACCCCACTCCACCCCTACCCCCACCCCCGTGTTCCCAACTTTTGCCTGGCTATCTTGTTTGCTTCCAATTTCCAGGAGGAACTATATATGTTTTCCTTTGGGTTCACCTTACTATTTGGCTTCTCTAGTGTTGTGAACTATAGACTTAATTTCCTTTGTTTATAGCTAGAGCCCACTAATGTGTGAGTCCATACCATATTCATCTTTTTGGGTCTGGGTTATCTCACTAAGGATAGTGTTTCTATTTCCATCCATTTGCATGCAAAATTCAAGATGTCATTGTTTTTTAACCACTGAGTAGTATTCTAATGTGTATATATTCCACACTTTCTTGATCCATTCTTCCATTGAGGGGCACCTAGGTTGTTTCCAGGTTCTGGCTATTACAAATAATGCTTCTATGAACATAGTTGAACAAATGCTTTTGTAGTATGATTAGAAATAACCCAATTAAAAATGGGGTAATATTCTGAAAAAAGAATTATCAACAGAAGAAGTTCAAATATCAAAAGATACTTAAGGTCATGTTCAACTTCCTTAGGGATCAGGGAAATGCAAATCAAAACAACTTTGAGATACCATCTTACAACTATTAGAATGGCTAAATTCAAAAACACCAAGGATAGCCTATGCTAGAGAGGATGTGGAGAAAGGGGAACACTCATCCATTGCTGGTGGGAATGCAAATATGTGCAACCACGTTGGAAATCAGTGTGGCGGTTTCTCAGGAAATTGGGAATCAACTTAACTCAGGATCCAGCAATACCACTCTTGGGAATATACCCAAGAGATGCCCAATCATACTACCTTACAACATATTTACACAGAACAGCATATAGAATAATGTGTGAAAGATACAGAGCTAAACATAATTCCTTTTTTAAAATATTTTATAATTAATGTAGTCACAAAATTACCAACCAAATACTTAATACTCAAAAATCTTTTCATCAGACACTGTTTAGAATTAGATCAAACTATGTATGTGAAAAGTTGCTTAAGATACCAAGAATTTCATTAGAGTTTTGAAAATTCATTTAATGAAAATGGCAGTATGATTTGTTTCCCTTGAAGATCAGAAGCTGTTAAAACATAACTATATAAATATTCACCCTATTCAATGTCTCAAAGATTTCTAAATTAAAAATATACATATCTTGAAAAAACAGAGGAACTACCAAATCATCCTGCTACCAACCATGAGAACTACAGCAGAGAATTGTTTGAACAATATGCTGGTGTAACAGGGGTACAAATATTATGAAAGCAACCAACCAACACTTTATTATATTTAAAGCCGTCTCCGGGGTTAAACTCATGTCTGACACTGCTAAAGTGGCCAAGAACCTGAGATCGTATAGGTCATGAACCAAGAGGAAAACCTACTATCATTTTTCTGATAAAAGAACATAGTAAGATGTGATGCCTAATACTCTAAACCATGCTCATAGATCAGTGCATTACTCAGCCCCCATTAGAGAAAATCATTCCTGAAGTAGATGGTTACTAACACAAATGAGCACACCTGGACAGAGTGCAGAGATTGAGACTCAGCCCTTAATGTTTTATCATTATTAAAACCTTCCCTGCAAGACTCAGGGATCTATGTTGAAGAGAAGGTGGAAGATTTTTCAAACCAGAAGTGATGAATGGCTCAGAGGAACGAATCTCTTTCTGACACAACAGACTGATAACTTATAAACTAACCAAGACTGTGGCAACATGCCCAAAACATGCACAAGACCAAATCAGACATAAATCCCACCATGAAGAAGCAGAAGTCAACACATTGTTCTTGTCCCTAACCCAGAAGCCACCTGTAATCTGTACTTGCTGGGGAAGGGAAGAATCACCTTTCTACTCTTTCACCAATAGAGACTCAACTGGCTCTATTAACTACACACCAAGCAAGGTAGGCTTCATGTACAGGAGTACATGGCCAACACAAAACAGACTCCATGATGTGTGTGTGTGCTTCTGTCTGTTTGTGTGTGTGCGTGCTTTTTGTTTTTCTTTTGGCATTTTTGTTTTATTGAATTTAATTTTTCTTTTATACTGTTTGCTAGATTTTCTATTGCTTTTTTGCTTTGTTTTCAGATGGGGAGAGAGAGGGCATAGTATGAAGTTACATGCATTGTGAGGTAAGAAGTTCTGGAAGGAGTTTGGAGAAAAGAAAGAATATTACAAAATATATTGTATGATATAAAAATATATCTCACACACACACAAACACACACACACACACACAATCAATACCCCTATTTTGACTGTATTTCAGGCTTTCTCTATAGTAGAGAATTGGGAATAGTGCTATAAACTATAAACATGGTAAAATCCATAGTGAGGAAAGCCATATGCCCTAGTGGAGAATGTAGTGATGTTTTGCTATATTTTGTGAGACTGCATTCTAAATATTTATATGTATATTGTTATATTTGTGCTGCTCTCAAACGTAGTCACAGAAGCTTCTTATTGCAGATGGTGAGGGTTAATGTAGAGCCTCAAATCTCTTTAAAATGCCTACATTAAACAGCTGTGCATGCTTAACTATAGATGAAAGGACCTGAATCAAGAGCCCACATCTCCACTCCATAGTTCATGGAAACTTTGTTGAAGAGGAGGTAGACAGGATGCAGAAAGTGTAAAATGGGTAGAATGCTGTGAACTTTATTTACTAGGCCTTTGTATCTTTGGAAGTATATGTGAATTGATCAGTGTGGAAGACCAAAATTCATGGATTGGTCTGATAAAATGGAGTCCCAAATGTTCCTGGCAAAATTGTGGTTAGGATAAAATGGGTCTATTATAAACATACAGAAGAAATATGAGCATCTACTCTTATACGTCATAATGATAGTATCTATTTTCATGGCAAAATAGGTATAATTATAATCACAAAGCCTATTACAATACTATCAAATAGGTTACTGAAGAAGATAATGTGAGAAATCAGGTGGAAATACATGACTATATTGTACAAAACTGAATGCAAAGCACTGTGTCATAGGAAATTACAACTTTTCCTGGGATTAGACTAATTTGAAGCAAACAAAATAGTGGTATCTGAGAGATGTGTAATACTTAGGATCACTTACTGCTTTTTTGAGGGGCCAGGTATAGGTTCCCAACACCCACAAGGTAACTCACAGTCTTTAACTCCAGTTCCAAGGGACTAAGTACTCCCTTCTGCCCTATGTGAGAAACAGCCTTGCACACACTTGGTGCATAAAAACTCTGTGCAGGCATAAATTCATATGCATACAAACTAAAATTTAGAAAACTAAATTAAAATGAACAGGTATCATAGAAAAGCTGGGATGATTCTCTGTCAAAGAAAGAATCTGGATTCTTATTTGGCACAGTTAAGCATACATGTGCCTTCTTGTAAAAGACAAAAAAAAATCCAACCAGAAAAGATTCTTGATCAGATATAAATGAATAATTGAGATGCGAATACCTTTCACTGTTGTAATAGCCGCTTGTTTGTTTCCCAGCCACCCAGCAGCTCAGACCTAAAATAATCACACAGAAACCATATTTATTTTGCAATACTGTTTGGACAATAGCTTAAGCATATTTACGGCTAGCTCATATCTTAAATTAATGCATTTCCATTAATCTGTGTATAGTCATGTGGTTGTGGCTCACTGGTGTCTTTGTCTGACGTGGCTACATACCTTCTCCTTGACTCTGCCTTCTTTCTCCCAGCATTCAGTTTAGTTTTCCCTGCCTAGCTCTGTTCTGCCTGCTCTTCTATTGACTCAAAACAGTTTATTAGCCAATGGTATTCACAGCTTACAGAGGGGAATCCCACATCACTTCACAGGAGCTAGAAACTCTTCAGTCCAAGAAAGTGCACTCCCTGCCCACACACAGTGAACTCAAAAGAACCTGCCTCTGCATCTGTAGTAAAATGAGACTCAAACATTCTGCTTCTTACTTTCTTCTCTTTATGGTTTTTGCTGTGATTGCATACTCCACTAAAATCATTTTAAACTCATATATTTAGAAGGGGAATGAAAATCAATTAGGTTTCTTTTTACATATATGGAAACCCTTTAAACAAAAAATTAAAAAGCTTAAAATATGCTATAATTCAAATACTTTCCAGAGATTTGACTAGCAAGGACTTCATATGCTTCAAGTACTTCAGATTCACAATGTGAATATGGTATATTTTCAGAGAAGTTGTTTAATCCATTGAAAGCACACATTTTTAATATCTTCATTTTTTTTCTAAATACTGCCAATAGAGGCAAATATTGAATAAAGTTCAAAAATAAAAACTAAATATAAAAATGTACAAAATCAATAAATTATAATAACATATTCATTTTAGTAGAAGTAATTATATTTTTAAGCCTAAATGATAAGTGGATGACTCAGTAGGTAAAGACACCATCAAGCCTGATGACCTCAATTTGATCCTTTTACTGCACATAGTAGAGTAGAGAACCGACTTCTAAAAGTCTCTTCAGACCTCCACATCCTTATAGTAGTATGCCAACACACACACACACACACACACACACACACACACAAACATGAAGAAACAATAAATGAAAGAAATAATTATAATTAATAACTAAAATATATTGATAAAAATATCTACTACTGGCTCTGGGGCAATCCCCAGCAGCTGATGAGCAGTTCAGTGACCCTTCTGCTGGTTGGACTGCCCCCACCCTCTGCTGGATACTGTTCCCCCAGATCCCTCTTGCTACACAACCCCACCCACCTCATCAACCTCCCCATGGCCAGTCTTTCCCCAAAACTCTAGAAGACCCCATAAGCCCAGGTACAACCCACACCAGTCTGAATAACAGGAGAGCGACTTCCCTAAAGCTGAGCTGCTCTAATCTCCAGACTCTAAGCACTAGGGTACATCCAGTACTCCTCCCCCTCTCATCTCAGCACTAGAAAGGTTGCTGGGCTGTGCCCCCAGCTCTGGTGGGATTCCAGACCTCTGGTATAGTCTGAACCAGCCTGAGAGCAGTGAGTGCCCCTCCTGCTAGCTGGTCTCCTTCCAGCCACTGGATGCTATTCCCCACAGACCCACTCTGCATAAAAGACCTGTATGACAACAACTTCAAATCTTTTAAGAAAAATTTTGGAGAAGGTATCAGAAGATGAAAAGATCTCTCATATTCATGGATCCTTTTAACATAGTAAAAGCGACCATTTTACCAAAAGCAATCTACAGATTCAATACAATAGCAATCAAAATTTCAACACAATTCTTTACAAACGTTGAAAGAAAAATACTCACTTTTTTGTGGAAAAACAAAAAACCCAGGATAGCTAAAACAATCCTGTCCAATAAAGGTACCTTCTGAGATATCACCATCCCTGATTTCAAGCTCTACTATAGTAATAAAAGCTAGAGTAATAAAAGCAGCATGGTAGTGACATAAAAACAGACAGGTAGATCAATGGAATAAAATCAAAGACCTTAAATTAAATCTACACACCTATGAAAACCTAATTTTTGACAAAGAAGACAAAATTATACAATAAAAAATAAAACATCTTAAACAAATGATGTCAGAATAACTTTTTGGTATGTAGAAGAATATTAATAGATCCATATCTATTTCACTACACAAAACACAATACCAAGTGGATCAAAGAACTCAGCATATATACAGTTACACTGAACCTGATAGAAGAGAAATTGGAAAATAGTCTTGAATGTATTGACACAGGAGACAACTTACTGAATAGAACACCAGTAGCACAGACACTTAGATTATCTATTAATAACTGGGACTCCAAGAAACTAAAAACCTCTGTAAGGCAAATTAAACTGTTAATAGAACAAAATGACAACCTAAAGAATGGGAAAAGATCTTTACTAACCCCACATCTGATAGAGGACTGATCCCCAAAATAATTTAAGTTAAAAAAGGTGGTTAGAAACAAGTCAAACTAAGGCCAGGCTTTCATAAGTAACAACAAATCTCTGTGTATTTATTCGGGAGCTCTGTGACAGGTCCCCAAAGAATGAAAAAAAAACCCAACTACAATACACTTGAAGAGTTGTTCAACATTTTTAGCCATTAGAGAAATGTAAGTCAAAACAACACTAAAATTCCATCTTATACCAGTCACATGGCTAAGATCAAAAGCAGTAATGACAGGATGTGGAGCAAGGGGAACGCTCCTCCACTTCTGGTGGAACTACAAACTTGTATAACCACCTTATAAATCAATTTGGCAGTTTCTCAGAAAATTGAAATCAATCTACCTTAAGATACTTGTATTCCACTCTTGGGCATATACCCAATGGAAGTTCAATTATATCTACCACAAGGACAGTTACTCAATTATGTTACAGAAGTGTTATTCATAATATCCAGGACATAGAAACAATGTAGATGCCCCTCAATCTAAGAATTGATAAAGAAAGTGTGGTAAGTTTACACAACGGATTATTACTCAGCAGTTAAAAACAATGACATCCGGTAATTTTAAGATAAATGGATAGAACTAGGGAAAAAATCATTCAGAGTGAGGTAATCCAGACCCAGAAAGACAAATGTGATATGTTCTCACTCATAAGTGGATATTAGCTGTAAAGTAAAAGATAACCATGCCATAATCCACAGACCCAGAGAGATTAGGAGACAAAGAACACTCAAAGGGGGATGCATGATTTTCCCTGAGAAGGGGAAACAAGAGATCATCTGTGCAGACTGGTGGTAGATGGGGATGAGAACATGAGGAATCTGACTGAGGGGCAGGAAGAGGCAGGAGTAATGAAAGAGATGGCTTGATGGAGGAGCATTTCCTGGTCAGGGAGAAACCTGATGCAAGGGAAACTTCCACGAACCTGTAAGGATGATCCCGTCTAAGACCCCTAGCAATAGTGGTAGCTAAGCCTGAACTGGTTTTCTCCTGTCATCAACCTGGTAACTACCACAATTGCCATCAGAGAACCTTTGTTCAGTAATTGATGGGAACAGATACAGAGATCTATAGCCAAGCACTGGGTCAAAACTAGGAAATCCTGTTGAGGAGGAGGAAGGAGTATACACACCAGGGGTTTAGGGTCATCACAAGGTAATCCACAGAAGCAACAGGCCTGCTCATGAAAGCGCACAGACTATGGACACTTGGCTAGGGAACCTGCATGGGAGCTGCCTATGGCCGCTGTGTGTGTGAAATGATTGTGTGCCTTGGTCTACTCGTGGAACATCTGGCAGTGGGAGCAGGGCCTGTCCCTAAGCTTTGACTGGCTTTTGGAAAACGGTTCCAAATGCTGGGTTGCCTTGTCTAGACTTGATACAAGGAGAGGAACTTATCCTACCTCAACTTGAGGTACCACACTTTGTTTTTAGCCATGGGAGGCCTGCCCCTTTCTGGGGAGGGGGACCAGAAGGGAGGCAGGAGGACAGAATGGGATAAGGAGTGAGTGGAGAGAAAAAAAGGAAATGAGAGGAGGGGGTAGGGGAAGCTGTGGTTCATATGTAAAGTAAATAAAAATAACGACTAATAAAAACATCAATTACTCTCTTGCTAAATGGACATTCATCAGATTGCCCTCTAAATTAGACTACTACAGCTCTTAGACTGCATCAGATACACTTATTTGTGCCCTAATAAATGATTAATGCAGAATTCCACATCTTGTCAAGCACAGAAAATAAGTGTGGGCTAATAAGCTAAAAATGGGATATCTGTATCATATTCTTTCCAGTAAAGCCTCATGGTACACCGTGGAAAAGTAGAGAAGAGAGTGTAAGAACCACAATGATGATAGAGAATGGAGTTAAACAATGTCCCCTGGATATAGCAAAACTACTACCCTCGTGAACTCACAGCAACTGGGGTTCCCTGTCAAGAGCAAGGCAGTCAACAACCTAGCATAGAGTAAGAATAGGTATATAAGCATCATCACCTCTAGCTGAGGAGCTATTGGCAGTTGGTTGCTTCAAGGTTATGGTAAACCCATTTTCTTTAAGGATGTGGCCTCTGATTGGTTGATCACACTGCATTGGGTAACTGCACAACCATAAGAATATGGTTGGCACTAATTGGATTTATATGGTTTAGTTATTTAATAAAACAAGAGATATTCCTAGAGAATTTAAGATAAGTTTGTTGCTCTTGGAAGAGTTAAGAACAGCAATGTATAAATATGATTGTACTTTATTAAAGTATATTTAACAAAGAAAATTTAGGAAGATATTTATATGAGTAATCAATTTTCACCTCTCACTAGACTGCCATTAAAAAAAAAATCCTGCACCAACATCACCTTTGCAGAAACATGGAACTGCTGAGATCTGCAGTCAAATAAAGACATTCTACCACACTGATGTACTGTGCACAAGGAGAGTATTGATAGCTGTTGAAGATATATGTGATAAAACACATCTTATGAGTAAAGCCCTAGACCTAAACAGACACAGATGCATCATGAAATAAAATCAAATAATCATTTCTGTTCTCTCATTCCCTAAGCACTTTAATAGGGGTCTTCTATCAGTTTTGAGCATGCTTTTAAAGCACTGACATAAAACAAATTTCACAGAACCTGAAAGCAAATCATACTTGCAAATTCCTACACACTAGTGAAATTATGAACAGGAATGATATTCACTCACAATATATGTGAAGTGAATATCATGTTATATCTGTGAATCACAATATATGTGAAGGAATCATGTTATTCCTATTATGGTAAGCCTAGTGCCTAAGGAGTCCTTGTAAGGCATTGCTTAATCCCCAAAACTACATAAAAAAGCATACAAACAAATAAACAAGCAGAAATGAACTCACTTCATGGGGAACGTCAGGAATTTTGAAGACAGAGTAAGTAAAGATGAAGAAACCAATTTTCTGAGAGAAAAATATTTTCAATAAGACTCTCTTATGATAAGAAATAGATTGATATTTAGAAAAATACTTAAAAGGGGTTTGGGTTGCTCTAGGGGAAGTGAGAATAAGATCATTTGTTTCATTTAGCATTAGAAAGTAGTTAGTATGACAGAGCAGACCGATTAATCATTCTCATCTGATATGGCTAATTTCACTTTTGATTTAGCTAAAAAGCCTGGAACAAATTAATCTTTCCATGGTTAAGACCACTCTTTTAATAAAAAAAAACCCACTTTTATTTCAGTGTTAACAGTTTTTAATTAATTCTATAAATTCCAAATGTAGCAACACTCAGCATTGCTCATTTTACGGTTGGTGACTAACTCTCAATGGAAAAATAAATAAAAGTTCAGAAGAACTATATAATTCTTTGCAGCACTCACATATATTTGACATATTATTTATAGATATACAGGAACTGGATTTTGGTGGTAAAGGCTCTTACTGTGAAAATGTGACTATTTAAGGAAAAAGTTAGGTTCATACTTATATTTGCAAGGTAACTAAGCTTCAAAACCAAACAGTTCCATTTAGAGTGATTACTTTTATTTATTGTCCTTGTAATATGCAGGTTATCAAACATTAATAATTTATTATTGCTGCTGTCAGAGAACGTCTCAGTATGACAGGAATTTAGGGCAAAATTTTAAACTCTTGGCTTTCAAACAGCCTGTATGTCAATCCATCCAATACACCAAATGTGAAAGACAAGGGAGTGATGACAGACAGAGAAAGTTTATATATATGAAGGACATATAATCTATATTTGTATAGATAGATATATAAAACAGACATATATATGTATACGTAAACACATATATAGCAAAACTATAGAAAATACTGACCATTTACTTACAATGTAGATGGCAGATAGGAAACCTAGTGGCATATGACTTATGTGGGAAAAAAAAAGTAAGACAACCTTAAGAGCAAAGTTTGAAGTCAAATATTAATATTTCTGTCTTTATTGGGATAGATAAACTACATTTTATGCATTCCTTAGTTTTTTAACTTTAAATAAGGTTCACAGGATCCTTTTAAAGTTCATTATTGCTTAGGTATGTGTGGTACAGTGTGAGCACTCAGCAAATTATAGATAATGTTAGATATTGATATGATCAAGATTCTCATACCACTTTGTAGTATAATCTTATGATGATATTGCATTGAAAATTCTGTAAGTAAATGTGCTGATGAATAGGAATGCACGTACAAATCTCAAATACTTCAGAAAATTAGTTTACATTTTCATTGTATTATCGACTCAATATAAATTAATTCCATTATCAACATTAAAAATGTGGTAATCAAAGAGATAAGAAACATTATTTAATTAAGAGAAATTTGCGGAAAATATTTTTGGCTCATTAAGTGTCATAGATTTATTTGGGGATTTGAAACTGTTGATGTCAAGAAGATGTAGCCTTCAATATCAGATTGCCTCATTGGACTTAACTAAATGTAGGCCACCAAGAATAGTGAATACATCTTTATGTTTTGCTGGGACAGTGACTTAGATCATCCTTACAAATCAGCACTAATTTTGCTTTACATTAAAATAATCTTAAAGATGAAGTAAAACACATTTCTGTTTTCACCTTCTAATATTATCCTGGGGATGAGAATTATTCAGTATTCTTTGGAAATTTATTTACCAAGTTGTATTTTTTCACTTCTTTACCGTAATGTGATTTCTGCTTTAAGAGCACTAATCTGAGCTCCATAGTTGCTTAAAAATGAACAACTACATTATAATGTGACAACAGAGGGTCAGGTAAAAATGCATATGATGAGCCAGGTGCTAGTGGTACACGCCTTTATTCCCAGCACTCGGGAGATAGAGGCAGGTGGACCACTATGAGTTTGTCGTCAGCCTGGTCTACAAAGTGAGTTCCAGGACAATCAGAACTGTTACATGGAAAATCTCTGTCTTGGAAAAATATCATGTGATTAAAAACTGCTGACCTAAAACCAGATTTCTTAGTAACACTTATTTTTGCACCTATTACAGAATCTCTGACTATGTATCTAAATTTAAAGAAGTCGAATTCAAATTTGACATCTTCTTAATGATTAACAGAGCAGGAGAGGTCAAATTCATGACTGAAAAATTCAGAAGAAACCATTCCTTTTAATTCCACATAAAACAAAACTTTAAGAACAAATTCCTCCTAAATCAAAATAAATTTGCATGCTTACCAATTGTTCTCTTTTCTGCACAGTCAGATCTGCCCTTACTATGCACAAGCCAGGCCTGGATACAATTAGACAGAGGACGTTTCTTTTTTTCTTCCTGTGACTTCTGCAATTAGCTCAATATTCACAAGTGAATAAAGTGAAAATATTTAATTATATTGTCACCCTTTATTGGGGCTGTTAATGACTACCACCCTTCCAATTTTGACAAGAGGTGTAATTTTGTTGGCCTAGTTGGCTAGCAGACCTCTGCCTACAGTGATGTTCTCGTCACACTCTCTTGCATGCTTCCTAGAAAGTAACAATTATAGTTAATAGAATATTCATCATTATTTCAGAGCTGAAACTCTTCTCTACCATACAACTACTAAGATATGCAGCTAATATTTGCATTTAAATTAACCCTAGAGGGATTAAATGAAAGTCTTTAAATCCTAGTGCAGCATGTGTATACACCTAACTTAATACAATGGCAATTATTTATTCAATTATTTATGTATTTCAAACACGCCAATGTTGTCTTAACTTATCCACTTAGAATAAAGTAAATATGAAATACAACTAACAAATTATGTTCAATGAAGTTATGCATAAGTTAAATAAGATGAAACTGACATTGCTTTCTTTTCCAATTTTAGCCCAGTCTTCCAAGTGTATTCTCTGGAAAATAAATGTTAGGTGGAGCTGTAGAGTGAATATTTGAGTCTCAAGCTGCCACAAAGTCCAAGTCTTACTGTCTCTTTATGTGTTCTATAGAACTTCTACTGTATTGGACCCCTAATGGTGAATGAACAGAATGAGTTCTCCCACCCAAGAGCTAACAAGGCCCCATGTAGCATTGATTCTAAGATCAGGTACATTGATGCCTCTTTGGTGATCCTGTTTCCTTAGCCAAAACCTACATTTGAAACTAACTGACCTATGAGCCAGGCATAGTGACTTCTTTTAATCCCATGGCTTAGGAGGCAAAGGCTGAAGGATCTCCATGAATTTGAGGTCAGCATTGCCTGCATAATGCCGTCTAGGATAGCCAGGCGTACATAGAGAGACCCTCCTTTAAATAAACAAACAAAACATAAAACCTCACTGACCACACACAGTATCAACTCAGTCTATGTTTGAGAAAACTTAGAATTCTCTCATGTTGGTTCTTTAATAACAATCTTAAGGTCAAGCACCTGTCATTTCTACCTTTCAATATGCATTTCTTTTTCTTATCATATAGTATGAGTCATGGAGTTTGACTTCATGATTGAGAAATTAATCATTTGATATCACCTTATTAGGTTCAAGAAAATTACAAAATGACTTATTGATTTGAATTTTTTCTCCTTTTTTTTTTTGGTAGAACAAGCAGGTATCTTCAATCTTCAATGTGCAGATTTAATTTTAACAAGACTTACAGAGCCGAGATGTGTCCAGTGAGAATCATCAGTGCAGCCTAGGTAGTTTCAGGAGGGCCTCACAAAAGGATACAAATTTCTGCATTTAGCAGGAAACCATGTATCAACAGTGTTCTTAGATTTAATTAAATTTTTTTTAATTGATTCAAATATGAGGGGCTAGAAATACCCCTAGTGCCCAAGCTAATGGGCCAATCAGTTTATAAGTTATGGAGACCTCTGTGTGATTATCTTTGGGACTTGCCGGCTGTGGGAACTGGGCAGGACAGAAGCCCCCAAGTATCAGGCGCTCATGTTACATGTTCCCAAAGTTATAAATGTTATTATCAATTGATTCAAATATGAGGGACTAGAAATACCCCTAGCAATAAAAGTATGTCCTGTTGTCACAGAGGATCCAGGTTCAGTCTAGGCAACCACAGAAGGAAGTTCAAAAGGGCCTGAAATTTCAGTTCTAGGGCAACAGACACATATGCCCTCCTAGTACAACTATCCATGTGAACATCGCTAGATACAGGTATATATATTTACATGATCTAAAAGTAAAACACAAAATTCAAAAAACATAATATAATATGCTTCATGATATTATTATTTTATTTTTTATTCATAGTTCTCTGCTTTGCCAAACTATTTTCTATCTATTCACACTGAGAGATATTTAAATTTTCATCAATTAATGCAGCTTGTGTAGTTTCTTTTTTCCTATGGGTTTTCCTTTTTAAATATACTTTAGGTTTCCTTTCTTCCCTTCTCTTTTTGCCTGACCCGTTTTCCTCTTCCTCCACCCCCTTTTTCTTCCCTTCTTCCTTTTCTTCTGCAGAGATCCACAGCTAAGCACTAGGCTAAACTCCTTGAGTCTAGCCATAGAAAGGAAGGAGTGGTATTATGAGCAAAGGGGCTTAGACCATGATGGGTAAACACACAGAATCAGCTGATCTGAGCTAGTGAGAGCTCACTGACTCTGGATTCACAGCTGGGAAACTTGTCTAGGACTGAACTATGCCCTCTGAATGTGGGTGACCATTTTGTGGTCAGGGCAGTTTCTAGAGCTAAGAGTTGTAAAACCAGTATTTGCCCCAAGTGCATGAACTGGCTGTTTGGAGTCCATCCCTATGGGTAAATTCCTTGCTCAGCCTAGACACAGGGGAGAGGGACTTTGTCTTTCCTCAAAGTGATGTGATAAACTTTGCTGACTGATGTGGGATTCCCCTCCGTATGCTGTGAATATGATTGGTTAATTAATAAAGAAACTGCTTTGGACCTATAGAAGGGCAGAACTTAGGTAGGCATGGAAAACTAAACTGAGTGTTGGGAGAAAGGAGGAGGAGTCAGAGAGAAGTCATGTAGCCCCACAAGAGATGGATGCCAAAATTTTAGCCAGTAAGCCTCAGCCACATGGCAACACACAGATTAATAGAAATGGGTTAAATTAATTTGTTAGAGTCAGTCAATAAGATAGGGCTAATGGGCCAAGCAGTGATTTAAAGAATATGGTTTCTGTGTGATTATTTTGGTTCTGGATGGCCGGGACAAATAAGCAGCCTCCTCCAACAAACTGGCATCAATGTGGAATTCTACAACAAAAATACAGAGTTTAACACAGCTCCTTTAAGAGAGGTTTTCCTGACTCAGCATCAGCAGAAAGACACCTGTACCGTTTTGAAATGCTAGCTTTCTGGGCCATGTTGCCAGCATGAATTCTGGCTCTTTCAGGAGACTGAGCATTTGAATGAGGTTGTCAGCAAACATGCTATGGCTTGCTTGATGGCAAAATGGACTGGCTATGGGTTTAGAGATGGGGCATTGTGCATGGCTCTCAGAGGCAGTGAGCAGCTCCATCATGCTAGCCTGGGCAGAGCAAGCAGATACTTATGTATTTCCCTTAGCAATGGCACAGCTTAAGTTTTTAAGAAGCACTTAGCATTTAAAGAAGTGCTCCTGGACAGTACAGAATTACAGATACACAGTAGAACAGATTCAGACATAAAAGACCTCTTAATGGGTCACAGTGTTGGATAAATGGGTCAAAAGTGTTGGCTGTGACTTATTGGCAAAAGTTTTGGTGTCTATCTCTGGCAGGGTTACATGGCTTCTCTCTGACTCTTCCAGAATTAAGTTCAGTTTTCCCCACCTACCTCTGTTCTACCTTATCAGGCCAAGCCAGTTTTCTTTATTTACTAATGGTATTCACGTCATAAAGAGGAGAATCCCACATTACATCCCCTTTTCTGTTTAAATAAGAAGGAAGGTTTTAACATAGTAAAATTACATAAAACAGTTTCAAGCAAGAATTACAGTTACAATATTGACATCTACTTTATCTTTAATCATAACTAAGGAAAACAGTAACTATAACTATACATTCTTTAATTCCATCAAAGAATCCAGAAAGATATATTACCTAAGTAAACAGGAAGTGCATTGTAAACAACTTTCAAAACTCTAGAATTGACAGAGACATCTTGCTACCTGGACAGTCACCCAAAGTTCTTCTATACCATTGGGGCATCCATCCTCAGCCTACAGGACCATAGTATTCAGCAGACTTTCCCATGAAGCAGGACAGTTCCACCTATACTGGCAGTTTGTTAGTCACTTTCTTCTGTGTCTTGCTGAGTGTCTAGAAAACTCTGTCATGAAGAAGGAAACCCAAAGGACCATTTCACCTTTACACAAGTTTAGCAGTCATTTCTCTGTGGGTCTTGAGTGTCCAGTTCACCCAAAATATCATCAGGCAGTCCAGACAAATAGCAGTTTCTTTCCCAAATGGCTAACAAACTCCATAAGGGGACTCTTCAATGCCCATGTTCCCCTTAAAGTAAATTGGTGCTGCCAGGAGCAGATGTGTCTCACTGTCATGATACGTTCTAAATTCTTAAAACATTTTAAATGCCATATTATGTAGTTGAAAGGTTTGAAGAACACCTATCTATCTGAAATACATCTCTGTACATGTAGAAAATCTAACTAACAAGACTACAAGCTTTACTATTATAGATGGTTATCTATTAACATGTATTTCTAAATTATACATTACATTTTCAAATGAGCTTCACAAACACAATACCTTAATCAAGAGCAAACACACACACACACACACACATAATAACAAAATTGACCCAAATTTGTACCAATAAATCAATATCCATACCAATGCACATATCTATACCAATCCCCCTTTAAATGTAAACAAACATTTACAAACAATATTTGGGAATTTGGGTATAGTTCTCTCCAAACTGCTTCCTGCCGTTTATTGGGGAAGTAATATTTGGGGCTGTTCACACCAACCTTTCAGGGGCACTTGTTGCATCAAACCACATTAGTCTAAAAGGATTCCACAGGTTCTCATACTCCATAGAAACAAAAGAAGAACCTCTTTTCCAAAGCAACAAATCCCTAGATCCAAATTTGGAAAACAAGATAGCTTAAAAGTATGTATGTTGGTTACGTTGCTTGTGCAGAGTCAAAAAATTCAAAGAAAACACAATAATATACATAATCCATAGTCTCTGTGTATTCTCAATTATTATGTGGCTTATTTGTTTTAAATCTCTTATTTTTAATATTTATTTTATTATCCTTACTCCTTTAACCTATATCTGTACTCTGTCTCTTCAAAGACTTTGTTTTATTATTTTTCTAAACCACTTACTTCCTTTTATGAGTCTCTATACTCTTTACCTTCTTTCTTCCACAACTATGTACATTTTTAATATACATTGTGTCTCATTTAGAGGCCTTTTATGTGTGAATCTGTCCTATTGTGTACCTGTAATTCTTTATTGTCCAGGAGTGCTTCTTAAAATTCTAAGCACTTCTTAAAGATTTAAGCTGCCAGGCTGAGATTCTTTATTTGTTTGGTTTGGTTTGTTTTGTTTGCTATGTTTTGCTTTTCTTTTAAATTTTGTTTTTTGGGGGGAGATTAAAGGACAGAGGGCAGAAGCGAGAAGAAGGAGAACAAGTGGGATTGGGATGAATGATATCAAATCCTGAAAGACTCACACCAGACAAAGGTCTGATCTCCAAAATATACAAAGAACTCAAGAAACTAGACAGTAAAATGCTAAATTACCCAATTAAAAAATGGGATAATAATCTGAACAGAGAATTCTCAACAGAAGAAATTCGAATGGCCAAAAGATTCTGAAGGTCATGTTCAACTTCCTTAGCGATCAGGGAAATGCAAATCAAAACAATTTTGAGATACCATCTTATACCTGTCAGAATGGCTAAAATCAAAACACCAATGATAGCCTATGCTGGAGAGGATGTGGAGTAAGGGGAACACTCATCCATTGCTGGTGGGAATGCAAACTTGTGCAACCACTTTGGAAATCAGTGTGGTGGTTTCTCAGGAAATTGGGAATCAACCTACCTTGAGATCCAGCAATACTATTCTTGGGAATATACCCAAGAGATGCCCAATCATACTACAAAAGCATTTGTGCAACTATGTTCATAGCAACATTATTTGTAATAGCCAGAACCTGGAAACAACCTAGGTGCCCCTCAATGGAAAAATGGATCAAGAAAGTGTGGAATATATACACATTAGAATACTACTCAGTGGTAAAAACCAATGGCATCCTTAAATTTGCATGCAAATGGATGGAAATAGAAAACACTATCCTTAGTGAGATATCCCAAACCCAAAAAGATGATTATGGTATGTACTCACTCATTAGTGGACACTAGCCATAAACAAAGAACATTAAGCTTATTGCTCACAAGCCTAGGGAAGCAAAATAGCAAAGTGAACCCAAAGAAAAACATGTATAGATACTCCTAGAACCTGGAAGCAAACAAAACCGCTGGGCAAAAGGTGGAGGCACGGGAATGGGGATAGGGGTGTAGGTAGAGGTGGGGGGGTGAAAGAGAGAAAGGGAGGAGAAGGGAGATGGGATGGACTGGGGAGAGCTTGGGGGAGTGAGAGGGTGGAGATGGAGGAAGGGTGGATATTGGAGAAGGGATAAGATATCTACATTAATGGAGTCTTTATAGGATTGGCAAGAGTCTTGGCTCTAGAGGGGATCACAGGTATCCATGGGGATTTTCCCATCTAGGTACTTGGGCAGCAGAGCAGAAGGTGCCTGATCTAGCCTTGTCCTATAGTCACATTGATGAATATCTTGATCATCACCATAGAAATTTCGTCCGATCAATGGAGATAGAGACAAAGACCCACATTCACATGAGAGCAATGGACTGAGCTCCCAAGGTCCAGTTGAAGAACAGAAGGTGGGAGAAGATGAGCAAGGAAATCGAGACCGGAAGAGGCTGGTCCACCAACCATGACAGTGTGCCTGATCTAATGGGAGCTCACCAAATCCAGCTGGACCAGGACTGAATGAGCATATGATCAAACCGGAATCTCTGAAAGTGGCTGCCAATGGGGACATACTGAGAAGCCATCGATAATATCACTGGGACCTGTCTCTTCTTCATGTATTGGCTTTTTGTGACCCTAGTTTACTTGGATGCACACCTTTTGACTTTATAAAAAATGTAATTATAATTGATAAGAATATTCTACACACATATTTAATACTATTTATTTCATGGTATTTTCAATAAGATAGTTCAATTCTGTTCTCTGAATATTGACTTAATTATGGTCATTAACTAGAAAATATTTAGAACACTCAGTGGGAGTTTCATTTTAAATGGAGATATGAAGTACATTGTGATTACTTTATTCTTCTGATTCATATGATCTTCTCTTAACAGGCCCATTTATTTCATGGTTATGGCATAGAGTTCAAGATATTTTCCTTTTAGCCCTAGGTCAAAAGCACATAACCTTGTGTGATATCATGTTGTGCTCTACATTATTAGATTTTAGATCACAAACTCACATTTATATGATTCAAGGTTAATGCCAACCTAAATCCTGGGGTGAACAAAGTATTAAAAACTGAAACAGCAATATGTCAAGAATGTTAAAAGCGTTAATGAACAAACATGGCCCCAGAAAATTGTGGCAACCAGAAACAGGCCTCTGTAGACATTGTGGATGGGATTATGGCATCCACCTGTGTTGGATTACACAGACACAAGGGCAGCAGGCTATAAACACATTGGGAAATATTTTTTTTTTTTACTTTTGCTAAAAATTTTTTTCCATACATTGTTTTGTTTTATTTTTTCCATTCAAGAACATAATTAAAGAAATAAAATTTTTACCTTTCTTCCCCTTCTCCCGGTCCCCTCCCACTACCCCCCCACCCCTCCTCCCTCCCCCTTCTTCCTTGAAAGAGGGCATGGTGCCCTGGACATTGGGAAATATTTCTCTGCCTAGAAATAAACTGAGTCTTATTTTCCTGAAATGTCTAAGGTTAGGATTTTATGGTTTTTGTCTTGTTTGTTTATATTTTAATTTCAACATTCACCCAAATAAGTGTAAAATGTTTATTATATTTTAGCATTTAAAGAAGATACAATGGGCATAAAATTGCTGCATTTTTTTTGTTTCTGACAATGTTTCCTCACCTTAAATGCAGTGACATTGTTTACAATTTACAGAATGTAAGCAAGTAGTAAACTCTAATCTTATTGTATTTACTTACTACAGCCAAGACTTTAAAATATTAAGTTGAAATACAATTGGAATCCAAAGGTCTAGGGAATTTGACATCTATAAAATTACTATGAAATAAACAATTACTCTTACTAAAAGTCTTTAAAACAAAGCTAATGTTAAGTAAGACTGATCCTGGTAACTTTTTCTCTACCATTTTTAATTATAATTTATTTTCTTTTAGGAAAAATCTAGTGTATTTATTCATAAGTTTATCTCTCTTATGTGCAGTTATACATGACTGATAATATAGACATGCACCACGAGAGCAAGGAGCTCGGTTACATGAAACCAAAGGACCTTTGGAACTGGAAGTACAGGCACTTAGGCACCACAATATGGGTTCTGGGAATGGAATCAGGGTCCCTCTGCAAGAGCAATAAACGATTTTATCTACTGAGTTATCTCTTCAGTCCTGTGATTTGCTATTTTTGAATCAAAAACCAGTTCTGCAAAGTTACTGGACTGCAATTCTTTGTAGAAACTATGCTGAAACCAGTTCTTTTAAAGATAAAATAATTTATATTCAATTATTCAAAAAAAATAAATTCTTATTGTATTTTGGCTGAGTATTTATACATTGTTAAAGGAACTATTTCTTTTTTGTAGAAATATTGATAGAATGTTCCAGATTCAAAACTTTCACTTATAATAAATCACGAATAATTTGCTAAAAATATATTTTCAATATTTTTTAAGTTTTGTTTTTCTTAAAACTCTGTTTTATGATAATATCTTAATTTATTAATTAAGATTTCTTCCTTAAACTTACTTTATCTTAGTTTGGATCACCATTTTTAGAAATAGTTTTTAATTTAAACAACTTTTACTATGCCTTTGCAAGAATAAAATTAAAACAACTGAAATCTGTTTGCAATTTTTAATATTTGTGTATTATATAAATGCACTGAACTGATACTTCTGCCAGCTTTTATAAGTGATCTTACTAACAAGTTCAAGTTAGCAAATATTCAGAGCCTTATTTCCAAAAGTGCTTTAAATCTTCATAATATAGATAGATTTTAAATAACTCAAATACTTTAGCATTTCTTAATTCAATTGTTATTAAACACAAATGTTACAATATATGTATCTTTTGATTCTGTTTTAGCTTTACATTGAAAACATACATATCAATTCTTATTAATGAAATTATGTAAATAGTGGGACTAATATTTTAAAGTGAATATATGATAAAAAAGGAAGCTTTGAAAAGAATTTTTATTTAATAGTATATTATCATATGCATCTCTGAGCACATAACTCCAAGTTTGCTATTTTGGCATTTATAATCTGATTCTTCATGCCACTAAAATTTATATTCAGATAATCATAGCAAAAGTAAAAGATAAATGGCCTTCATATTCATTAAAACTTTGTTGGAATCATGTTTTGATGTAACAGGAAAGTCACATTGTTTTACAGATTTGTTTCATCCTGTTGTATGTGGCTCAATATGATCCAGAGTTAACGATGTCCTTCAATGTGTGTCAAATGAATAATGTGTGCAACAAACAGAAACCTTGATCCTTGCTTGAAAGACGAGACATCAATACACAATCATTGCTCTTGGCAAGTAATTCAGAAAATTTTACCTCTTTATATATTTGATTTTTAAGGTATAAAAAAGTTTTAGATGAATTCATGATATTTATTGTTGTTGATTTATCCCTGAATCTAAAATCTGATGTGCTCTTCGTGACTCTAACCTAGATAGTTGGGTTCTTGATTATAGCATAGGTCATGGAGAAACAATGGCAGAAAAACAGATGATGATCCGGTTGGACAATATTAAATATCTCAAAAGAAATATTCTTCTGGTTTCTCAAAGCATAGATATCTATAGGTCTGTGTATAGACTGCTTATCTTATTTATTACTAGATAAATGTTCAGGAAAGAAAACACAACAAGAAGTCTAATGAGCCCATCCTGTTCTTATTAATGTAGCTAAAACAGAAATATAAAAAACCTGTAACTAAATATAAAGTAAATAGTATTTAAGAATCATACATATAAAACATAATCTCCCAGTGAAACAAAGGACATACAATTTTGTAATTTATGAGCAGGGAGTTGATGCATTTGTGAAACAGAAAATCTTATCACCATTACTCAGGATACAGCCTAATCTGTATACCATGTTATGGGCACAAAATTGCCACTATCTAGAAAACAAGGTAAACTCTATTCAAATGTGAGGATAAATAAAATATACAAATTTAAAATAATACAGCACAATGAAAATCAATAATGTAAACACCATAAATGAGGCTAAGCTGTTTCATAATGAATCTTAAACTGTATTATATCACCTAGACACTCTGTTTTACATTGTGAAATGTGGTTGAGTTTAACTGGAAATGCAGGTGATAATGGGCTGTAGTTTCTAGGGACTGCTACCAGGCAGTTTAGCTAGTAGAATGTAAATGGCATTATCACATAAATCTTTTATTTAATTTATTTAAAAAAGAAAACAAATTATCTCTTTTTCATTTACATACCAATCTCAGTTCCCTCTCCCTCCCCTCCTCCCATTACCTCCACATATCCTCCCATGTGCCATCCGATTCTCAGAGATTAGGTAAGGCACATTGCTTTGGGGAAAGTCTAAGGTCCTCCCTACTATATCTAGGCTGAGCAAGGTATCCCTCCAAAGAAAAGAGGTTCCCTATAATCCAGTACAAGCAGTATGGATAAATTTTGGTGACACTACTAGTGGCCTGGCTGTCTGCCCCATTCATAAAACTGTCACCCACATTCAGAGGGAGTAGTTTAGACCAATGATGGTTCCTTCATTGTCTGACTAGAGTTGGTGAAGCATAATTTGTAATAGCCAGGAACTGGAAACAACCTAGATGCCCCTCAACTGAAGAATGGCTTAAAAAAAATGTGCCACATTTACACATTGGAGTATCACATAGCGGTAAAAATAACAATGATAGATTGAATTTGGCATGCACATGAATGAAACCAGAAATTACCATCCTGAGTGAGATAACACAGACCCAGAAAGATGAATGTGGTCTGTACTCACTCATAAGTGGATACCAGCTTGTAAAGCCAAGGATATTGAGCCTATAGTTCATAATCCTATAGAAGCTAAGTAACAAGGTGAACCCTAGGAAAAACATGCATAGATCCACCCTGAAAGAGAAAATATAAAAGATCACCTGACAAAATTGGGAGCATGGAGGTGGGGGAGAAGGGAGGGTGGAAAGAGAAGAGGAGGAAAGAAGGAGAGGGAGGAGGAGACTTTGAGGGAACAGAATAGTCAAGATGGAGGAAGGACAGAGATGAGAGCAAGGAAAGAGATTTTGATTGATGTAGCCTTTATGGGACTAGCAAGAAGCCTGGCACTATCACATAAACCTTAATATTAAATAATTTTATAATATTTTGAGTAAAATCAGTACAAAAATTCTTAGTGTGATGAACTTTAGAATTTTAGCACTTATCGTTCATCATGAGGAACACATGGACAGTCTCATTTCACTTCTTGCCATTGAAGTTCATGTTTACTTTTTATTATCAACTTGACTAGACTTAAAATCATCTAAGCAGCATACTTGTAAGTGCATTGGTGTGAATTTTTCCATAAGGAATTAACTTAATAGGATAACTGACACTGAAGGTATGTGGTACCATCCTCTGAACTGAAGCAAAAACAGTTAAAAGAAGAACATAAAGAAGGGCAGGTGTGTACTTGTATTCTCTTCTTCAGGGTGTGATTGCTTTGTCATTCCATAGTAATAGACTGAACCCTCTGACAAATACCTTAAATTGATCCTTTTTGGTTTATGGTGCATATGTAGTATAGTTTCTAACAGTTATTATAAAGGTAACTATTGCACTCCTCCTGAAATTATAATGACTATCTCAGACATACTATTAATTTATTCATAATTATTTTCTGAAATATACACTTGGCCTTATTTTTTCTCCTCATGCATTTGAATTAAGATATAAATAATATCCACAAATTACTCTTAGCTGTCTCAAACTCCTTAGTGAAGTATCATATTAATGATTAGCATATTAATAATTAGAAAAAGATAAACATTTGTTTTTATTTTTTCACTTTTATTGAAGATTATTTTCATATAATATATACTGATTAATTTTTTTTCTCCTTCAACTCCTCTTAATTTTTCTTACCTTTCTGAAACCCATCTATATCCATTCCCTTTCTGACTTTCATTAGAAAAGAATAGGATTCACAAACTACTGGAAGTCAAATTGGGCCTCCTGCCTACCTAGCTCCCCATCTCTCATGCTCTCCGTGTCTGTCCACCCTATCTAGAACCCTCTGCCTTCCTAATCACCATATCCCATATGCCAATGGGACAGAGACTTCCTGCTTTACGAGAGACAACATTGGGGGCCAAAATTCCAGTCCTCAACTTGAGTAGAGAATTCATGCTTCACAATAGGCCACAGCAACCAGAAAATCAAAGAAAGAAACAAAGGGGCAAAACCCCTACCCAGAAAGGATAAACCCACAACTCAGCACCTAATCTTATAATCATCCCAACCTAGATGCCTAGAGACCAGCAGAAGAACACAATAACACAAATGTTTCTCCAAAGTTGACTACATAGTCAGTCACAAAGCAATTCTCAGAAGATAAAATAAATTTGAATTAATTTCCCTTGCAACTTATCAGACCAGCACTGATTAAAGCTGGGTATCAACAGCTACAATGAAAGCAGAAAGCCTATAAACTCATGAAAACTGAAGAACTTTCTACTGAATTAGTACTGAGTCAAAACAGAAATAAAGACATTAAAGGCTTCCTAGCACTCAATGAAAATAAATGTACAACATACCCTAACATAAGAGGCACAATGAAAGTGGTGCTAAGAAGAAATCTCATAGCAGTAGATTTAAAAAAAAAATTGGAGAGATATAATACGAGCACTAATACTCATACTAATAGCTACACCCATGAGAGCTCTAGAATGAAAAGAAGAAAGCATACCCAAGAGGATTAGACAGCATAAAATAAGCAAATTGGGGCTGCAATCAAAATAAGAAAGGAAGGAAGGAAGGAAGGAAGGAAGGAAGGAAGGAAGGAAGGAAGGAAGATAGAAAGAAAGGAAGAAAGAAAGAAACAAGAAAACAATACATTCAGTGAAACAAAGAATTGATTCTTTGAGAAAATTAACAAGATAGAAAAGCCATGTAGCACAATTAGTGAAAACCCAGAGACAGATACTGGAGTTCAACCAGAAGGTCAAAAAATAGCCAGCCGCTGGCTCTTACCTCTAAATCAATCCAAAATGGGGATTCTGCCTCAGGGAATCCTCACAATGAGACTAAGGGCTGTCTCCTCCTGTCCTAAATTTCTCTCTAGTCCTGGGACTAAAGGAGGGAGCCATGGCCACCTGGTTTCTATGGTAAACTAGTGTGGTTACTGGACTAAAATCTATGTATCACCACTGTCTGGTCTGTGAGACTGAACAGGGTAACTGTTTTACTCTCTGATCTTCAGGCAAGTTTTATTTATTAAAGTACAAATGAAATATCACTATGTTTCCCCTTTTTGTCTAAAGTAAAAAGAAGGCTATAACTAATATAAGAAAAAGTAATATAAAATAAGTACAATGACTATATATATATATATATATATATACAGACAACAATAAATACATCAACAATGTCTAATCCAAACACATTTGACAAATTCAGAGAAAATATTCCATATTTATTGTAGCTTAGTGCATCCAAAGTATTATACATAATATACTTTCTATTATAACTTGCTTTCTGCATCATGTAAACAAAGAAAGCTATAACTATCTAGTCTTCAACTTCCTCAGAGACCCAAGAAGAAAATAATATTAACAGGAAGTGCAAGCAAGTGACTTCCAAAAATTGTGAGAAATGAGAGAAACAGCTGGCTACCTATATGGTCACCCAAATTTCCTCTGCAATGTTGGTGCATCTATCTTTAGCCTGAAGGCCTAGCATACCGCATACCTGACAGACTTTTCAGTGAAGCAGGATATTCTGAAGGTATGTACTTCCTTGTCTTGACAATGTTTGGCAGTCACTTTCTTTTGTGTCTTGCCTGTCCAATTATGAGAGCATACTATCGGAAGTCAAGGCAAAGACATTTCTTTTGCCCAGTGATTTACCTTTGCCACAAAGAAAGTAAACTCCCATGTGAAGTTTCTTTAATGCCCATTATCTTCTCTTAAGTAGAATGGTGCTGCCAGGAGCAGACATGCCTTACTGTCATAAAAAGCACATGTTATTAAATCATCTTAAATACCATATTCTGTAGACCTCTGAAGTATTCAAAAATGACCTGTCTATCTAAAATATCTTTGTTTAACATTGGAAACCTACCTAATGTGACTACAAGTTTGATTATAATAGGTGACTAATTACTAACCTGTATTTCCTTATTATCCTAAACTGTTGGTAATAATAACTTTCCAGGACTAAAATTGTTCATTACATTGTTAAATGAGCTATAGAGGTACAATATCTTAGATTAGGAACATCTTGGGAATGTGGGTGATGTATTCTTAAATTTACTTTCTGCTAGGAATGATAGTATCTTTAGAGGATTCTGAAAAGAAAATTTTGGTTTAATTATCCAGTACTAGAAGATATTGCTTGATCATTTTTTGTTCAGTCTACGCATAATGGAAAAATGCAGGACTTTTCTCAAGTCCAGGCTAGTCTGTTAGGTTGGAAAATCTCAACTAGCCACCTCAAAATTTTTGTGAGCAATTTGTAGTTCAAAATCAATCTTTAAGTGATGCTATCAGCTGAATGGCTGATAATCATTGATGTGGGTCCCCATATTCTTCCTGGTATCTTCAGAGATTACTGTAGAAAAATTTATTGTTCACTGGGGAAAAACTTAAGCATTTTTCAAGTCAAAATGGGAAGTTTGAATTTTGATAGACATATACTCAAAGAAAGGTACCTTAGAGACAAAAAAATAGGTAAGGGGAGAGGTTGAATTTTTGAAAGCAGATTCTTGATAACCCTAGTCCTCGATTTTATTTACGTTCTGTCTCACACGTAGAGACTCTGCTGATATGACACAGAAACTCTCAAGTTTTTTTAAACATGTTTTGATTTAAAGAAGGAGGGAGTCACAATCCAACTCCAAAGCCAGTTTTGATTTCTTAAACGAGTTGGGACTACCATTATTTTGAGAAATAAGGAGATATGTATATTTAAGTATTGAGATTTTTACCCTGCAGAGTATATTGGTATCATAAGTAATATTTTCTTTGCTTGGTGATTCTTTCTGGATAACTTTTCTTTTCTTCTTTAAGAATCGAGATGTCCACTGTCTCAGTAGGTGGACCAGCCCCTCACGGTCCTAACTTCCTAACTCATCTTCTCCCACCTTCTGCTCTTCAACTGCACCTTGTGTGCCTGAACTAATGGGAGCACACCAATCCACCTGGCCTGGGACTGAATGAGCATATGATCAAACCAGACTCTCTGAATGTGGCGGCGAAAGTTGGCAGATGGAGAACCCATCAACAATGACAC
>PVIU01010485.1:49846-69970 GCA_004026605.1 Ondatra zibethicus | reverse complement strand
CCCAACCCTCCAGACTCCCCTTTAACCTGCTGCAGCCCCTCCAACCCTCCAGACTCCCCTTTAGCCTGCTGCAGCCCCTCCAACCCTCCAGACTCCCCCTTAACCTGCTCCTTTCAAGGCTTCTTCTCCTTGCTCTCTCATGTCCTACTGCCTGACTAAGAAAGAATGTTCTCTCCAGAATTGACATAAATTTTGTTTTTTCTCCAACAGCATCCAGAACAGTCCTTGTTGGACTAGGAGTCCAAGCTCTAGGGAAGAGTTGCTTCAAGACACCATCCAGATACCACAGTCAATGCAAAAGCAAGAGGATTTTTATTAATTCTGTCATGACAGGGTCCTTTCAGCATTCGAGAAGCCAGAAAGACACCGTAGCTGTTATAGCCCATCTTTTAAAGCAAAAAGACATAGAAACAAGGGGGGAGCCTGAGGGTTGTTTTCCAACTAATTGGATTGGCTTATTTAAAGGGCTACTAGCAGTGATTGCTCTGTGCCAGGGCAGGAGAATGGCTGTGTGATGGGGAGGTAAGAGGGAGCCTCTGTGGGTCACTTTGCCCCTTTCCCAGGGATTGAGTCAACACCTAAGGGTTATCTTGCCCCTATTCAATAGAACATTTCCATCAGGGAGATGATGGAAAGTTCCCAACATTCGTGTGTGGATGACTGTCACGTCTCCAGGAGAGAGGTGTGTAATACTGAGAGGCTTCAGAAATGCATTTAGAGTCTTTCAGTCCTCATCCTTCCTCTTCCTTTTGGCAGCCTCTACTCCATGTTCTCTCACTCTCCAAGCACCCAGAACCCTCTTTATTACACTGAAAGACCCTTTGCCTACATTTCCAAACCCCAGTACTCCCTACTTTACCCAGCCTCTGCCTAGGCGTCGAACCCATGACCCCTACGCCCACTCCTCACCCCACAGTTGGTCCTGCACTTTGCTCAGCCTGTCACTGCCAAGGCATAACTCTACACTCTTCATACACTCTTCAGACCTAAGAGATGTATCCTTTTCCATGCCGTTGTCAAAACTGAGTCAGCCCATCTTCGCGTTTGAGTAGACTGACCCTGAACTGGGGTATCAGGACTATTAGCCTAGACCAGACTGGCTCAAGGGTTCAAAAACTCTCCCACCATCTTTGATGACACAATCAACCAGGATTTAAGCCTCTTGTGTAGTAAGTACATTGAGGTAACTTTGTTTCAATATGTCAATGATATATAATAGTCGGCTAGCTTAGGCTTGTTTCTAAATAGTTCTTTTTTTTTGTTAAAGATTTATTTATTTATTATGTATACAGTGTTCTGTCTGCATGTATACCTGCAGGCTAGAAGAGGGTACCAGATCTCATTACAGATGGTTGTGAGCCACCATGTGCTTGCTGGGAATTGAACTCAGGACCTCTGGAAAAGCAATCAGTGCTCTTAACCTCTGAGCCATCTCTCCAGCCTCACTTACTAGTTCTTATAACTTAAATTAACCCATTTCTATTAGTTTACTTTCTGCCTCATTGTGCAAACAAAGGTATCTCTGTCCTGCCCCTTCCTGGAGTCTCTTCTAAATAATCACTCAAAGGCTTAATATTCATTACAGAATGTTTGACCTATATTTTAGGCCTATTAGTAACTAACTCTTACATTTAAATTAACCCATTTCTATTCATCTATTAATCGCCATGTAGTTTGTGCCTACTGGTCCTCTGGGATCTTGTTCCTTGGGGGCTGGCTTGTGCCTCTTTCCACTCTGCCCTTTTTTCTCCCTGTATCCAGTATAACTTTCCTGTCTAGCTGTACTCTGCCTGGCTATAGGCCAAAGCAGCTTTTATTATCAACCCACGAGAGCAACACATCCTCACAGAGCACAGGCCATCCCACAGCATTGCGGCTTTATTCTCTTTACTGCTCATGCTGGTTTTCTGCTGCTCTGTCTCTGACCAGCCACTCTACTCTTCTTCCCAGCATTGCCTGTGCCTGGAAATGCTGCCAAGCTATTGGATATTCAGTTCTTTGTTGAATCAGTCAGATTGACATAACTTTACACAGTGGAATCAAATATCTCACAACATTTCCTCCCCCACTTCTTTCCTGGTTTTTTAAGACAGGGCTTCTCTGTGTAGCCCTGGCTGTGTTGGAACTCACTCTGGAGACCAGGCTGACCTCCAAATCACAGTGATCCGCCTGCCTCTGCCTCCCCCACCACCGCCCAGCACATTTCCCCCTTTTATCTAAATAAAAAGAAAAGGGGTTTAACTCTGACATAGTAAAACTATATGTAATAAGAACAATTGTCAAGTGAGAATTGCATTTACGATGTCCAGTGCATTTGTATTTGGCAATTTCAAAGAAAATACTCCATTATTTTATCTTATCTCATTGAATCCAAAGTTTTGTATCTAATTTACTTTCTATCATAAATAAGGAAATGTATAACTATCTAATCCTCAACTCCATCAAAGACCTCAGAAGGATTTAATGCTAACTGAATAAACAAAGTGCATTGCAAGCAACTTTCAAAAATATAGAAATGACAGAGACATCTGGTTACCTGCACAGTTACCCAAAGTTCCTCTGCAATGTTGGGGCATCCATCTTTGACCTACAGTCTAGACTATCTGACAGACATTTCTGTGAAGCAGGAATTTTGAAGGCCTTGTTTGGGCAAAATTTGACAGTCTTTTTTCTTTGTATCCTGCTTGTCCAGTTTGTACAGCATATTGTTAGCAGCCAAGGCAAAAGCAGTTTCTTGCTCAAATGGCTAGCTTTGCAATAACTAAAGCAAACTCCATATGGAGTTTCTTCGAAGTCCCTCAACTTCTCTGAAGTGAATTGGAGCTGACAGGAGCAGACGCGTCTCATTGTCATGAAAAGCCCTATGATAACAAAACATTTTAAAAGTCATATTCTGTAGGTTTTGAAGTGTTTGAAGATCACCTATCTATCTAAAATATATCTGTTTAACTTTGATAGCATACCTAATATGACTACATGTTTGATTATTATAAATAACTATTAACCTGTGTTTATTATCCTAAATAACTTTTAAAGATTAAACTCTACAGAACCTTTTAAATGAGCTGCATAGGTACAAAACCTTACACATGAGTAGAAACACATACACAGTGAAACAAGAATAGCATTAAATTCCTATCAATATACAAAAATATTGTAAAATATTTAAGATTAGTAGTTGCTTTTTAAATTTAAAAGTGATTCAATAATCTACCCTTTTATCCCTTTTTTTTCTTTTCAGAATTAGATCCTTGAATCTAATCTCCTTTGTTCAGCTTTTTTTCCTGTTATCAATAACAACTTGTAACCATCCCCCAAACAATGACAAACATCTGTAACCCATTGACTGACCAAAAACTCTACCCTCCCCACCTCTTGGGAATGTGGGCATTGTGTTCTCTAGGCTGCTTCCTGATGCCTGGGGGCACTGGCATCCGTAGGAGACCGTCTCAGTCAGCGTGAGTGGGGTAGTCTGTGAGGGTGGACCGTCTCAGCCAGCGTGAGTGGGGTAGTCTGTGAGGGTGGACCGTCTCAGCAGCCGTGAGTGGGGTAGTCCGTGAGGCTGGACCGTCTCAGTCAGCAGCCGTGAGTGGGGTAGTCTGAGAGGCTGGACCATCTCAGTCAGTAGCCGTGAGTGGGGTAGTCTGAGAGGCTGCATCACCTGGGATAAACTGAGGTGGAGTTTTTCTTTTGTCCAAGCTCCAGTCTCAAATAAGCACACAGAAGCTTATATTAATTACAGAACACTTGGCCTGTAGCTCAGCTTATTGCTAACTAGCTCTAACAACTTAAACTGATCCATTTCTGTTAACTTACATTTTCACATGACTCATGGCTTTACCTGTCCTCCAGCATCTTGCTTCCCCAGCAGCTGGCTCGGCTTCTCTCTCTCTCTCTTTTGACTCTGCTCTTCTTCCTCTCTGTATTTCCAGTTTGGCTTTCCTACATAGCCTTATTCTGCCTTGGTATAGGCCAAATTAGCTTTATTATCAACCAATGAGAGCAATACATATTTACAGCAAACAGAAGGTTTATCCCATAGCAACCTAGACCATTTATTTTCCCTGGGGTCTGGTCCCTTTCCTCTGAAAACACATAGGCTTTCAAAGGTAACATACATAACTGTATTAACAAAAGTACAGAATGTGCGGTGTGTTCAAGTCAGTTAAAGATTATTTTTGTTTTATGTTTCAGCAGGTCAAAGGCATCTGTCAACTTTATAAGTCCATTTGGACTGTATAATGAAGCTGCAATATAATCTCTATCCATTCCATATGAAAGGACAGCATGTAATGATAAGTCATGAGAACTCTGATTCCTCAGTAGTCATTGCTTTACATTAGCATTTAAAAAATTCAAAGTGTCTCTGTCATTTTTTTCTTTTTTATTTGTTTTTTTTGTTTTGTTTTGTTTTGTTTTTGAGACAGGGTTTCTCTGTGTAGCTCTGAATGTCCTAGAACTCACTCTGTAGACCAGGCTGGCCTTAAATTCAGAGATTCACCTGCCTCTGCCCCCCAAGGCTGGGATCAAAGCTGTACCTGGATAGCTCTGTCATTTCCTAGCTCTCTCACTTCGCAAGTCAGATCTGTCCTTGGAGCTGTATAAAGCAGAACGTAGATTAATAAATTATTTTTTTCTATGGCTGTCTATAGCTGGTTTTTTCCCTTAAGCATATACACATTGATAAACACGCTATAACCTGTGTAGAGCTTTCCTCTGACTGAACCCATTTTACTGCGTATCTGTAACCTTTTCTGTCTGCAGGAGCCAAACCTACCTCAAGACCCAGAAATATCACTTTTGGGTATATACCCAAAGGATGCTCAATCGTGCCACAAGGACATGTGCTCAACTATGTTCATAGCAGTATTATT
Source organism: Ondatra zibethicus (assembly GCA_004026605.1). Lineage (NCBI taxonomy): Eukaryota > Metazoa > Chordata > Mammalia > Rodentia > Cricetidae > Ondatra > Ondatra zibethicus. The sequence goes on along the minus strand of PVIU01010485.1, from coordinate 65,096 downwards.
TGTCATAGCCAGAATCCGGAAACAACCTAAATGCCCCTCGGCCAAAGAATGGATAAGGAAAATGTGGTACATTTACACAATGGAGTACTACACAGCAGAAAAAAAATGACATCTTGAAATTTATGGGTAAATTGAAGGATCTAGAAAACATCATAGTGAGTGAGGTAACCCAGACCCAGAAAGACAAATGTCACATGTACTCACTCTTAAGTGGTTTTTAGACATAAAGCAAAGAAAAACCAGCCTACAGTTCACAATCCCAGAGAACCTAGACAACAATAAGGACCCTAAGAGAGACATACATGGATCTAATCTACATGGGAAGTAGAAAAAGGCAAGATCTCCTGAGTAAATTGGGAGCCTGGGGATCATGGGAGAGGATAAAAGGAGAGGGGAAAAGGGGGAGGAGTAGAGGAAAATGGATAGCTTGATAAAAGCAATTTTAGTGGTTTTTTTGTTTGGTTGGTTATTATTATTTTTTTTTTTTTTTGGTGTTTCAAGACAGGGTTTCCTGTCCTGGAACTAGCTCTTGTAGACCACGCTGGCCTTGAACTCACAGAGATCCACCTGCCTCTGCCTCCCGAGTGCTGGGATTAAAGGCGTGTGCCACCAACGCCCATCAGAGTCTTAAATAATTTTTCCACATGTTGCATGTGAACATGTGGGGCTCACACATTAGCCAGAGAATAATGTCCATTGTCATCCTTAGAAGGCCATCCACCTTGGGAAAGGGTTCTTCATTGACCAATTAGGCTAGACTTGCTGGCCAGCAAGCCCTTGGCAAGGCGTTCTCCTGCCTCTCCCAGCACGGGGATTACACACATGCACCACACTGTCTGGTATATTTATATGGGCTTTAGGGATCAACCTCAAGTCCTCCATCCTCCAGCCTGCTGTCACTTTGAACAGTTCTTTCTCTTTTCTTATTTTGCTACCTCACTGCTGGCAGTGCTTGCTTGTCACACTGTCCACATTTTGGACTGGGCAATCACATCCTCGGCTTTTCACCTAGGTGTCCAAGCTTTTCTGAGGTTACCTTCATGAGCACACTGGCTTTTACTAGGGCCAAACCTGCTGGGTTTGTAGCTTTTTGTTTGTTTGTTTGTTTTTTGTTTTGTTTTGTCTTGTTTTGGAGCCTGTCCTGGAACTAGCTCTTGTAGACCAGGCTGGTCTTGAACTCACAGAGATCCGCCTGCCTCTGCCTCCCGAGTGCTGGGATTAAAGGCGTGTGCCACCACCGCCCGGCGAGGGTTTGTAGCTATTGGCATGCTCTAGATCGCCCTTTCCATGGGATAGTGGGGACTGAACTCAGGGCCTCACACCCAGTTAGGCAAGAGTTTGACCACTAAACTACATCCTTAGACCTTTTTCTTCCCCTCCAATTCTTCTTCTTCTTCGTCTTCTTCTTTTAAGTTTTCCGAGACAAGGTTTCTTGGTGTAGCCCTGGCTGTCCAGGAACTAGCTCTGTAGAGCAGTCTGACCTTGAACTCACAGAATTCCACCTGCCTCTACCCTCGATTAAAGGCGCGTGCCACCAGGCCCATTTGTTGTTGCGTTTCTAATTACATTTTAAGAATCCATTTGCATGTATACTGGTGTGTGTGCAAGTACAGGCACACAGCATCCCAATTTTTAATTTTGAGAGAGAGTTTGCTAAGTTGCCCAGGCTGGCCTTGAACTCTGTCTGCAGCATTGGTGGGTCTTAGACACGTGATCTTCCTACCCTAGCCCTCTCATTAGCTGATGTGACAGTCTTGCTCTAAAGGATATGGCTCACTGTGTTTTCTAAATTAGCCAAATTAAAGAGGAAAAAGAAGCCTGTTTAAGGATGCCAAAAAAGTTAACAACCATGTGTACTCCTCTTCCAGGAGATCGGATGCCCTTTTTCGGCTGGCACCAGGCACCCCCACCATGCACAGACTTACAAAACACCCACATGCATAAATGAAATTGAAAGAAAAAGAAAATGGAGCTGGGCGGTGGTGGCACATGCCTTTAATCCCAACAAGAGCTACTTCCGGGACAAGCTCCAAAGCTACAGAGAAACCCTGTCTCGAAAAACCATAAAGAAGAAGAAGAAGAAGAAGAAGAAGAAGAAGAAGAAGAAGAAGAAGAAGAAGAAGAAGAAGAAGAAGAAGAAAAAGAAAATGGGGGTGGTGGAGACGACAGAAGCTTTTTCTTCTTCTTTTTCTTCTTTTTTTGGTTTTTCGAGACAGGGTTTCTCTGTAGCTTTGGAGCCTAGCTCTTGTAGACCAGGCTGGCCTCGAACTCACAAAGATCCGCCTGCCTCTGCCTCCTGAGTGCTGGGATTAAAGGCGTGCGCCACCACCGCCCGGCAACAGAAGCTTCTAACACCACTCTAACAGATCCTTGACTTGGAGAATTGAGGGGTATCATGGATGAACAAAAACTGAGCTGAGCTCTCAGTGGAAATGAGTCCACAATGGATTGCTAGGTGGGGCCCAGAGGAAGCAGGGGTGGGGCGGGAGGGTGTTTGTCGTTCTGTGCAGCTCTGTTCGTCCTTGTCTCTTCATGGCCTATTTCTGGTGGGATACATAGTAAACTCACGGACCCAGTTCCAGAGTGGAACGTGCATTTCGTGTACTGCACAAACATTCTCTCAAATATGCAGATGCACGTTTGGAACCCACCCTGCCTCCGCGCAGGGAGGAGCGGCTATCGCCCTGCGCTCTGCCCCGGGTTGGTTATCTCCATTCAGCACAGAGGACCAGCTGAGGCCGAATTCCCTGGCTCGCCCAGACCGCTGCGGCTCTCTGGTGCCCCGCTCAGGCTGCCGGAGGCTTTATGCTGGGTGTGCGCAAAACCTCCTGAGGCCTACGACCCTGCTGCACTTGGCGGCTGCGGGTCCGGTAGGGTGGGGCGTGTGTGTGTGTGTGTGTGTGTGTACATGAATGTGTGCATATGTGTGAGTTTCAATGTGCCTGTGTGAGCTGTGTGTGGAAAGCAGAGAGAGGGAGGAGGACAGAGGAGTGTCCTGGTTCTCAGAAGCTATGAGTTGCACCCGGAACTGGGGCCCGGAACCTGTGACCCAGAGGTATCAATGAGTCACACATGTAGCACCCTCTAAAGAGAATGGAGAACCGAGGAGATGCTAGGCTTGGGACTGGGTGAGGAGAGCCCTGAGAAAAGCCATGAAGTTTCCTGACAAAATGGATGGGAACCAGAATTAGAGTTAAACTTGATTAAAGAAAATAATACAGATAAAACACTGAGGGGCCCAGTGTGTCTGCCTGCCTCTGAGAGCTCCAATCCCCAGTCCTTGATGTCTGTCATAGCCTCTCTGGTGACGACGAGTTGTCAACACTATTTGTTCTTTATTCTAAATGCTGACATCTAGGATCCCGGTGCTCACTCCCCACACCACCTTCCTGCCCTCTTCAGCTCTAGGGTCTGAGATGACCCTTCCCCCACCGAAAAGGCCCAGAGGCAAGGAGTGCAGCCAGGTCAGCCTCAAGCACCACGCTGCCTCCAGGTAATTTTCACCCTGGGACACAGTTCCTCCAGGAGTTGGAGTATTCCCTCAAACTAGAGCGTTTGGGTTTAACAAGATTATCCACGGAGCTGTGGGCAACAGCATCAGCAAACTGCAGGCACCAGCCCAGTTCGGCCTTTGTGAGCTCACCCGAAAGGCTGCAGATGCGGCAGTTCCTAGAATCTGGACCGAGAGGGTCCTCTGGTAGAAACGTGTCTTTGTCTCCTTCTCCTCACCTCATCCATGGGTGCTCTTCTCCACCGGCCAAACTCTGCAGAAGCCGTGGGACAAAGTCTTTGGCCTCTGACCCCAAAGCAGAGCAGAAGGGAGTAGAGATGGTGTCTGGAGGGCACCCAGGTGAACAGCAACACCCTCTTCAGCTCCTTGGGCCTCCTGTCATGACAGGAAAGCAAGGGCATAAACCAGTGCTCAGCGCTCAGTGCTCAGTGCTCAGTGCTCAGTGAAGAGGCCCAGCTCAACCCTGGGTTTTTAATGGTTAACTGGCACCTTACACACAGCCTGTCTGAAACAGAAGCCCTGGGGTCCCATTTGTCTGTCTGTCAAGACAGGGTTTCTCTGTGCAGTCCTGGCTGTCCTGGAACTCACTCTGTAGACCAGTTTGCCCTCAAATTCAGAGATCCACCTGCCTCTGCCTCCCAAGTGCTGGGATTAAAGGTGTGCGCCACCACCGCCCACCTGGGCTCCCCTCTATTAAACCATCTCCCCTCTTATCTCAATGGGTAACGAACACTGCTCTCCACCCATTTGCTTGGGCGACATCAGAGGCCCTGGAAAGGCCCTTGGTGCCCTTTCACCCTTCAGCTCCTCAGCGCTGTGGCTCTGGAGAAGGCCCACCTAGACGCTGTGGCCTTTGTGACTACTGCCGGGGGTCAGAGTCCACTGGGGACCCCACCCAGCCTGATACCTCATGCCTCATCTCCCGAGGAAAGCCCTTTGCTCCCCTCTCCCAGGAAGGCAGGGTGTTACAGAAGTAGCTCTCACATCTTCAAGGACAGCCTCAAAGAAAGGCTGCTTCCTCCCGCGTGTACTGCCTCAGTGCTGGTTCTGGAAGGGCAGACACACAGGACATTTGACTCCAAAGCCAGGCTGCTCCCTGTCGTACTCCGTGGGATGAAAGCCTCCATTTCCTGCACATTCCACTCTGCCTACCTTTCTCCAAACACATCTCACAGACTACTCCCTCTCCAGGCTAGCCTATCACCTCGAGCTCAGAGCTACTCCCAAGGTCCACCAGTGTCTCCTGCATTCATTACTGACCCCACCCTTCAGCTAGAGCTACCGAAAACCTTATTTGTTGTTGGGGTTTTTTTATTATTTTTTTGAGGTCAAGGGCATGGAAAAAGAATGTGCTTATCTTTTAAAGTACAGCATTTAGAGTGTAGGGAACACTGCTTTTACTTGTTGTTGTTGTTTTTTGTTTGTTTGTTTGGTTTTTTTTTATTTTTGGTTTTTTGAGACAGGGTTTCTCTGTAGCATTGGAGACTATCCTGGAACTAGCTCTTGTAGACCAGGCTGGTCTCGAACTCACAGAGATCCTCCTGCCTCTGCTTCCCGAGTACTGGGATTAAAGGCGTGTGCCACCACCACCTGGCCCTTATTTGTATTATATTACATCCCTGCCACTAATACTAGGCCCCACTTAGTATTTCACCATGGCCATGTTCCCCAATCCAGCCTCTTTTACACAATTTTTTTCCCTCTCAGAATTATGATATATATTTCACCTGCAGAAAACTGTTCCCTCTGTCCCTGCTGGTTCCTTCTCATCCTTAATATTAAAGTTGAAGCAGAACCACATCAAAGAAACCCTTATCTTAACCCTAACACTACGGAGACAGAGGCAGGAGGATCTCTGTGAGTTCGAGGCCAGCCTGGTCTACAGAGCAAGTTCCAGGACAGCCAGAGCTACACTGAAAAACCCTGTCTCGAAAAACCAAACCAAACCAACAAACCCTCATCTTATTTAAGAGGTATCTAAGATCCATCCCTGCTCCTGCTGGCCTCTCTGCCCCAGGATTGTGATCCATCCCTGGCAGCCCTTGCCCAGTTTACGGCATTCATTTGTTTCTTTGCTGTTAGTCTGTCTCCCCACTGTACTATAATCCACAGACAGGAAAGGTTCCATCTGCTGACTCCCACTGGACCCTCAGTCTGGCACAGAGTAGATGTGCAGTAAATATTAGATGGCAGGGAATGTGCAAATACTGGCCAATGTCACAGTGATAATACCACCAAAGGCTTTTCAGAGACTTCCACTGTTTTATCAAGGCTGAGCCTGCAAAGTCACCCCAGAATGGGGCCAGCTGGGATTCCAAAGAAAGCAGCAAGCACTGGGTTGTCTGTGGAGGACTATAGGGTATCACCGGCAGGACTGCAGCTTAAGTTGGTGGTCAGTAAGGCAATGGCATCCCCCTCATGCCATGACGGACATTGAGTTGGGTGAGGTGTCCCTGTGATGGCTAAAGAAGTTTGACCAAGTGTTTCTCCATATGGTTGATCAATAGCAATCTAGACATGTTTATTAATTAGTGCCTGGGAATATTCATGTTCCATCTTTGAATTCACAGAAAGACAGTGGGAGAAAGTGAGAGAGCCCTTAACTTTCACACTATCAAAAGGTTCTCCTTCCCTCTTTTCCATACACTGGTCCCCAGCCTTCAAGCCCTTGCTTAGAGAACATACCCAAGCCTAAAAACTGATCAAGAAAAATGGATGACTTAGGGAAGGGAAGAGGTCGGGGCAGACAACTGGCAGTCGTGGAGAAGGGACTCTGTGGGGATGGGGCTGCCTCCTGGGTGTGCCCCTTTTCTATTCTCTGGTTTCCCCAGATAAGACCAGCAGTTAGGCATCCTCTCCTCCCAGTCAGTGGTGCTTGCAGCCCTAGGGCTACACTTTGGAAGCATGTCTGTCCAAGAGAGCCTTCCACCCCAGCAGTTCTGGCCATGGATCTCTAGGTCCCAGAAAGACTTAGCAAAGTCTGTGTTAAGTGGGGCTCCAGGAGGTAAGAAAAGGAAAGGGCCACCACTGAACAGAGGGGAACTAAGGTAGAATCAGAGTTGGGGGGCGGAGGCCTTGAGGGAAGGATGCCCATTACAGTGTTACCTGTGTCACACACAGACCTGATCAGAGCCTTTGATCCGGGCTCTGCAGACAGGCCAACGGGGATCCAGCAGCACAGATGCCACGGGGCACTCCCATGGTTCCTGGACTCTGGCCCTTGGTATATAAGGCTTCCATTGGTGAGAGAGATGCTAGCTGGTTATACTTTAACTAGTCTTCAGGGCTGATCTCATCTGAGCCAGGCCTCACGCCACTGACACAGCCCAGCATAAAGCAGATCCACAGGCACAGCAGATATTCAGTGCCATGGCAGGTACTTCTGAACAGGGTGTTCTACTGAGTTGGGCTGGGTCAAGCTGCAGGATCCCTTGGGCCTGGAGCAGCCCTGAGTGGATGGAGGGAACTTGGAAGGGAGTCAGGAAGCCAGCGAATTGAAGTAAACAGATCTTAGGGAAAGGAGCTGGGTGATTCTGGGGCTCAATAATGAGACACAGGTTTGAAAGAGACATCTGGGTGGCGAGGCTGAGTGGACTGAAAGAAGTCTGAGGTGGGGAAGGGTCTTTTTAGATGGGATATTAAGAACTTGAGCTTGGGGTCAGCTAGTCCTAGATTTAAATAACCTTATCCGGAAGATGTGTTTTCTTGGATAATGTATTTTACCATTTTGAAGTCCTTTTCCTTATTTGCAAAATTGGGATAGAACATGCTTAATAGCCTGCACTATAGGACCCTTGAGACTAAACAAAGTGCCATCTGCATGCTATACCCCATTGAAGGAGGGTCTCCCCCAAGCAGGAGAGCTGACCGGCTGCAGCATGCCCTGGCAGGAGGCGCATGGATGACAGGCAGGTGTCTGTGCCAGACCCAGAGTCCCCTTCTATTGCAGGGCCAGCGGGATACCTTCGACGTGCTAGCGTGGCCCAACTGACCCAGGAGCTGGGCACTGCCTTCTTCCAGCAACAGCAACTGCCCGCGGCTATGGCGGACACCTTCCTGGAACACCTGTGTCTCCTGGACATTGACTCCGAGCCAGTGGCTGCTCGAAGCACAGGCATTGTCGCCACGATAGGTGAGACTGCTCAGCTCAGGTTTCTCCTTATTTTTGCAATCTTTGACATGGTCGTTCATTCAACAAATATTTGTGAGGGTTTTCTTGCGGGAGGGGGTAGTTGTTTGTTTGATGTTTTTATGAGACAAGGTCTTTCTGTTTCTGTAGCTCTGTCTTTAAACTGTTTCTGTAGCTCTGGCTGTTGGGCAGGCTAGCCTTGAACTCAGAGATCCACTTGCCTCTGCTTCCTGAGTGCTGGGATGGAATTAAAGGCATTCACCACCATACCTGTTTGAGGCTGGATTTTTGAGACAGGGTCTCAAGTCATCTTGGGTGGTTTTAAGCTTATTATATTTAAGCCCATATTGTATAGTCTTAGCCTTGAATTTCTAGACTTCTTGCAAGATCTACTGCAGTGACATCACAGGTATGGGATATCAACCTAACTTAACAAATACTTATTGAGTACCTAGTAGACAGGGTTTGGGATCGGGAGTAGACCATAAAATAAACAGGTAAGTGTAGTCTAGCAGGTGGGACAACAAACACTAAGCAATGACTTATTAAAATGTAACTAATTCAGAGTCAGGTGTAGTGGCCCAAACTTTTAATCCCAGCACTCAGGAGGCAGAGGCAGGAGAATCTCTGTGAGTTTGAGGCCAGCCTGGTCTATGTAGCAAGTTCCAGGACTGCCAGGGCTACATAGGGAAACTTTGTTTCAAAAAGACAAAAAAAGTAGCTATTTATTTCAATATTTCAGTATTTCAGTGTGTTAGAAAGTTATGAGTAAAGAGAAAGTGTGGGCAGGGATATCCAGTACACACAGACACACACAGTCACACACAGACACACACCCCAGGGCAGGAGGAAGATTGTTGTCCTAAACAGGAGCCAGGGCAGCTGAGAAAAAAAACCTCAGCAAATATTGCAAAGATGGGAATGGTGGTGGGCTCATGTTTGTAACCTCCGCACTCTGAGTGCCTACGTAGCAGGATTGCCGAGAGGTTGGGGCCAGATGAGCCTACAACATGAGATCCTGTCACAACATCAAGAAGCAAAAATGGGACCAGGAATGTGGCCTGTCAGTAGAGTATTTTCCCCCTTGTGTGAAGCCCCAGCAACAGCTACGGCTATGCAGCCTGTGCTCCCAGGCCTGGGCAGTGGAAGTAGGAGGGTCGGAGGATCAGAAGTGCAGGGTCATCTTCAGCTATGTATTAAGTTTACGCTTAGCCTGGGCTGCATGACAGTCTGAAAATAAAAGGGGAGAAAGGAAGACGGCAAGGGGAGAACTAGCTTCGCAGACCTTTGGGGGAAGAGATGTCCAGGCAAAGAGAGGTCAATGCCCAGAAACCAATGTGTCCTGGAGCTCAGTCATTAAGATTGAGTACAACTCTTCCAAAGACCTGAGTTCAGTTCCCAAAAACTCCCACTGGATAATTTACAGTTGCCTGGAAATGCAACAGCTTGTCCTCACGCGTTCATGCTCAGACACGCACAGTTTAAAAATAAATCTGAAAATAGAAAGGAAACCTAGAGTAGCTTTAAGGTCTAACCGACGTGAAGAGACTGGGGGAGGGGAGAGCAAGGTGGGGTGCAGGGCATCTAGGAATTGGATTCAGGGCCTCGAGAATGGTTCACAAGGGCTCTACCATGTTTCCCATCCTTGGCTTTCTTTTTACTTTTTATTTTGATATAATCTCACTAGATTGTCCTGGCTGGCCTTGACCCCTCTCTCCAGCACAGAGAGGCTGTCACCCTGCCTCAGCTCCCTCCTGGGGTTAGAATTTCCTATCACTGATTTTTCTTTGTTTGTTTGTTTTGTTTTTGTTTCTGCTTTTCAGTTTGTTGATGAGGGTCTCTTGTTCTATAGCCAAGGTTGGACCGGAATTCTTCATTGCTGAGGCGATGGAGGAGCATCACCCAGCCTGGCAGTAGGTTGAGGTGTGGAGTGAGAGCCAGCTCCTGCAGTACTGGTGGGTGGGGTGGGAAGGTGTGGTCTCACTCAAAACGGATTTGTTGGAGGCTGAGCCATGGGAATTTCCTGATGGATTGATGGATTGAATGTAAGGTACACATTCAACATCCAAAGACAAATGAGAGTCAGATACTCAGCTCTGGGATTGGGTGAGTGATCTGGAATTGAGATATAAAACAGGAATCAGCAGCTGGTCATGATGGTGTATGCCTTCAATTCTATCACTCAAGAGGCTGAGGCCAATGAATCTCTGAGTTCAAGGCCAGCCTGATCTACAAAGCGAGTTCCAGGACAGACAGAGTTACACAGAGAACCCCTGTTTTGAAAAACCAAATAAATAAATAAAATAGGAATCAGCAGAATTAGTGCAGCGGCTTATGCCTAGAGTCTCCACACTGGAGAAACTGAGATCTGGGGGTTGCTGTAAATTTGGAGCCAACCTGGGCTAAATAGAGACCCTATTTCAAAAATGAATAAGAAAGGAAAAGGAAAAAAGGTGTCTTCTGCACAGATTGTCTTCCAGGTAAGGCAGTCAGGGCACATGGGAGGAAAGGTACAAATGGTGAGCGCCGCGGACCAGGCAGACACACACAGCACACATGCACACACATACCACATGTATACACAAGCACACCACGTATACACACCACACACATACCAGTCACACATACACAGTCACCACTCACTTCTCTCTTTCTCTTTATCACACACACACACGAGTGTGATGTCACGCTCCTGGTGTACTACTTTAATTGCATCCCTTGAGAGGTTGAGGCAAGAGGATCAAGTATGCAGTCCCCAGGACCTGGTAAGATGGCTCTGGCCATGGAGCCTGATGACCTGAGTTGCATCCCTGGAACCCACGTGGTGGATTCTGACCACACACACTAAAATTAAACAAACAAATAAAACAAGAACTCAAGGCCAAGGAGAAAGAGGGTGGGTATGTAGTTCAGAAGACAGAGGGCATGCCTAGTGAGCACGAAGCCCTTAGTTCTGTCCCTGGCACGGCATAAACTGGGCATGGTACAGCACACCCTTAATCCCAGCACAGGGAGGTGAGAATCGGAAGTCCAAGGTTTTCCTCGGTAGCATAACAAGTTCAAGGCTAGCCTGGATTACAGGAGACCCTGGCTCAGAAGGAAGGCTATGGGGGGATGGAGGAAATGGAAGGAAGAAAAACAAAGGACAGAGGCAGCTCAGTGGTGGAGCATCTAGGAGGCTCTGGGTTCCATCTTCAGTGCAGCGAGAAAAGAGACCCAGGAAGAGAAGAGAAGTATGTATCAAACGCTATTGTTGATTTAGAATGAGGAGGGTGGAGATTTGGACAGAACTCAGCTCTGTCAGTGAGACCCCTCCGCTGTGAAATCTCCCACTTGGCCTGTCTTGTGTTCTGACTCTTCACAGCCTAGAGTAACCAGTGAGACTCTTCACAGCCTAGAGTAACCAATGTTAAGTCACTTGCTAACAAAGGTACCTAAGGCCTGGCTGAGGTTGAACATCCACACAAGCTGCCTTGCTAAGGTGGTGGGTGCGTGCAGGTTGGAGTGGAAAAAGGAGTAAAGGAAATTCCAAGAATGAAGGACTCCAAAGATGGGGCAGTCTCTTAGAAGTTGCTGATGGGTTTTGCTGGCAATCAGGTTTGGGAGGAACTTCATAGTGGGATCTCTGGTTCCAGGGCCAGCATCTCGCTCTGTGGAACGCCTCAAGGAGATGATCAAGGCGGGCATGAACATTGCACGACTCAACTTCTCCCACGGCTCCCATGAGGTGCGGGGAGGTCCTGGAGCGGGGAACTGGAGGATGCCCCAGGTCCTGCCCACCTTCCCTTGACATTTTCGCCCTCACGGCTAGTACCATGCGGAGTCCATCGCGAACATCCGAGAGGCAGCTGAGAGCTTCGCGGCTTCCCCACTCAGCTACAGGCCTGTGGCCATCGCCCTAGACACCAAGGGACCGGAGATACGCACCGGGGTCCTGGAGGGGGTGAGAAGCCTATGTAGGGTCGGCGCTGTCTGGGCTTGGAGGATTGTTAGAGCACTGGGGCAGAAGAGAGGGTCAACGCTGGTCCTACACTCCCCCCCCACTCACTTATAAAACTCATGTTTCTCTGGCCCCGCCCCCAGGGCCCAGAGTCGGAGGTGGAGATTGTGAAGGGCTCACAGGTGCTGGTGACTGTGGACCCGAAGTTCCATACACGGGGCACCGCAAACACAGTGTGGGTGGACTACCCCAATATTGTCCGGGTCCTTGCAGTGGGGAGCCGCATCTACATTGACGACGGACTCATCTCTTTAGTGGTGCGGAAAATCGGTGCGCAAGTGTCTCCTAACACCGGACACCTTCTCTTCTCTTTGGTCTACTCTAGATTACCCACACCTTCCCCTGGCTGTGCCTACTTCCCCACCTGTCCTCTGCCCTCATCACGGTTTGGGGCTGGGCATTTCATGTCTTCTCTTGGTGTGTGTGTGGCGGTGAAGGGCTCAGAAGTCCCTGGTCCCTTGAGGCTCCAAGCTTAGCGCTTCCTCTGCTGTGCCAGGAGCGCGGTATCAGCCTTGACGCCGACTCCCTCTATACCCGCAGGCCCAGAGGGGCTGGTGACTGAAGTGGAGCACGGTGGCCTCCTGGGTAGCAGGAAGGGTGTGAACTTGCCAAATGCAGAGGTGGACCTTCCTGGGCTGTCTGAACAAGATCTCTTGGATCTGCGCTTCGGGGTGGAGCATAATGTGGACATCATCTTTGCCTCCTTTATACGGAAAGCCAGCGATGTGGCTGCAGTCCGGGCTGCCCTGGGGCCGGAAGGACAGGGCATCAAAATTATCAGCAAAATCGAGAACCATGAAGGCGTGAAAAAGTGAGACTTGGTCTTTGTTCGCATTAACCTTCTATTTCCCATTGCCCCTCTTCTGCTAGCCACTTCCCAGCATCTCCTGGCTCTGCCCTAGCCTGAATTCCTCCAACCTCCCAGGTTTGATGAAATTCTAGAGGTGAGCGATGGCATCATGGTGGCACGGGGTGACCTGGGCATTGAGATCCCAGCCGAGAAGGTTTTCTTGGCTCAGAAGATGATGATTGGACGCTGCAACCTGGCCGGCAAGCCAGTCGTTTGTGCCACACAGGTAAGGAGTGAATCCTTGGGCTATACTTTAAAGGGACTGAGAAACCTTAGAACTACATTTTGCTGTCTAGTGTCTGGTCACAAATAACAAAGTTAGGTGGAGATGACATGAACTTTTCAGGGTCTCGTGTGATCCTGGCATTCTAAGAGTGCAGGTGGAAAATAGAAAAATAGTGTGGGCGGGGTCCCCAATCAGAATGTGACTTCTACAGTTTTGACATTTGTGGTATCACCCAGATGCTGGAGAGCATGATCACTAAGGCTCGACCAACTCGGGCGGAGACAAGCGATGTGGCCAATGCGGTGCTGGACGGGGCTGACTGTATCATGTTGTCGGGAGAGACCGCCAAGGGCAGCTTCCCTGTGGAGGCTGTAAAGATGCAACACGCGGTAGGAACTTAGTCCTGAAAAGCGGATGAACCAGGGACTCTGGATCCCTCTGGGACCCCATTGACTCTACTCAACCTGACTTACTGGTGCCTGCAGATTGCCCGAGAGGCAGAGGCCGCTGTGTACCACCGACAGTTGTTTGAGGAGCTACGCCGGGCAGCGCCACTGAGCCGTGACCCCACTGAGATCACGGCTATTGGAGCCGTGGAGGCTGCCTTCAAGTGCTGTGCTGCGGCCATCATTGTGCTAACCACGACTGGCCGGTGAGAGACACACTGGAAACAGGACTTTGGTCAGGGAGGGGCTGACACAGCCCGTGATGAAAAGTATTGCTTTAGGGCAAGAAAAGAGATAGCCACGAAGGCTAGAGACCAGGAAAGACACCTGCTGAGTGCTCGGGGCCTGTGCCAGTGAGCCCCAGGGATTCCGCAGGTGATAATCTAAGCATGTTGGCTTCAGGACATTGGGTTCCTGGGCCTGAGAGGGTTTCCCAGGGCCGAGATGCTGCTGAAGAGCCAGGGAAGCCTGCACTCTGAGGAGTTTCTCTTGAACTTAACAGTGAGACCCTAAGTAACTCCCTTGGGCCCCACAAGCCATCTGTCTCTTTGGGTTTATGTAAGTTTGTCATTTGTTCCCCCATGCGGCTGTGAGGATTAACAAGTGACATTAAGTGTCATATGAAGGGTGGTGTGATGTAAATACATCTTCTAGACAGTTTCCCCTCTTTGGTTGTTTGATTTTTCTGAAATAGGGTCTCGTTAGTCCTGGCTAGTCTGAAACTTACTTACCTAAAGCAGTCCTGAACTGAACCCTCAGCCTCCCGCTCCCAAGCGCTGGAGTTATGGGCACATGACACCATGTCTCGATGGCTAGCTTTTTATTGTTTTTCATTACATGTATGTGGGGGCATGTGCATTGGTGTACAGTATCCAAGGCCAAAAGAGGGTGTTGAATCCTCTGAAGCTAGAGCAACAGGCAGTTATAAGCTACTTGATGTGGCTTCTGGGAACCAGACTCCAGGTCCTCTGGAAGGACTGTAATCTTAAGAATTGAGCCATCTCTATAAACTGGGTTTTACATTCATTTTATTATTTTTAAAATATGGATGGACATTTTTTTCCTGTATGTATGTCTGCACCATTTGCATGGTTGGTGCCAGTGGAAGCCAGAATAGTGTGTCAAAATAGTGTGTCAGAATAGTGAGCCAGAATAGTGTGTCAGAGTAGTGTGTCAGAATAGTGTGTCAGAATAGTGTGCCAGAATAGTGAGCCAGAATAGTGTGTCAGAGTAGCGTGTCAGAGTAGTGTGTCAGAATAGTGTGTCAAAGCCCCTGGAAACGGTCTTGCAAACAATCGTTAGCCACCATTCGGGTGTTGAAAACCAAACCCAGGTGCTCTGCAAGAGCAGCAAGTGCTCTCAATGGCTGAGCCCCTCTCCAGCTGTGGTAGGTGCGCTATTTAATATTTAGTGAGAATGCCAAAGGCTAGAGGAGTATAACTTACCTGGGGAACATGGTTTGTTAGTAATACCTGGACCCTACTTTACACTGTGATGTTCTGTCTCCCCCTCATCCAGCTCAGCTCAGCTCCTGTCGCGGTACCGACCCAGGGCAGCAGTCATCGCTGTGACTCGTTCCGCCCAGGCTGCCCGCCAGGTCCACCTGTCCCGAGGAGTCTTCCCCTTGCTCTACCGTGAGCCACCAGAAGCCATCTGGGCAGATGATGTGGATCGAAGGGTCCAATTTGGCATTGAAAGCGGTGAGTTTGGAGACCTTGCGCGTCAGCTCCCCAGTCCCTGACTCAAAGGCTGTGCCTGGCCTCCCTCATCCAAGGTGTTCCCTAGAGTCACTGAGATGGACAAGTGGCTTGGACTCTAAGCAAGGAGCTTAAGCTGTGGGGGAGGGAGGAGGAGCAGAAGTATCCCTAAGAAGTCTGCTGCTGTCTGTCATGACCTAGTAGGACACAGGAGCAAGAGGGGGGAGCAGAGAGCCAGAGGAGCAGGAACTAAATTTTATAATTGTCACGACCACCCCTGCCCTTGTCCCATTGGAGCATGCACATGGGTGCAGAGGCTTAAAGCTTAGAAACAGCAGCCTGTGCCGTCCACACACACCCCTCCCCTCTGCCCCCCCCCCCCCCCCTCCCC
>PVIU01010485.1:35467-49746 GCA_004026605.1 Ondatra zibethicus | reverse complement strand
GAAAGCTCCGTGGCTTCCTCCGTGTTGGTGATCTGGTGATTGTGGTGACAGGTTGGCGACCTGGCTCTGGCTATACCAACATTATGCGGGTGCTGACCATATCCTGAAATGGCTCTCCCTCTTCTGAGCTAGTTGCACCCCATCTCTTCCAACCTGCACCCCTCCCACAGTCCCACATCTGCCATCCAGCCTCAAAGCTGTGCTTCACACAGGGCCCTGAATGTCCGTGCAGTTATGCACTGGCCACTCAGCAGCATCAGTTGTAATCCCTGTCTCAATCCGCTCAGCCGGATCCTAAAATGGCCTGAGCCTTTAATCCCAGCCCAGTGGTTAATTCTATTCTTCTAGGCTCCCTAGCATTAGAATGGAGGAAGCAGAAGCAGGGTGATCTCATCCAATTTCCATAGAGCCATTATTTTAAAACACTCTGTCCTCTGATGTGACTCTCATGACCATTTCCTGAGCAAAATGTGACCTCCTGATGGCCTCAAGTCAGGTTAGAATACTCCCTCTTGGAGCAGTGAAGCACAGAGCCACACTTTAGGGGAAGTTAGGGTGGATGGCACTGGGGAAAACTGAGCCAGGCTGCCGACAAGGTCTCACTGTATAGCTCAGCCTGGTCTCAAATTCACAGAAAATCCTCCTGTCTGACCCTCCCACAGGTAGGGATTACAGGCATGAGCCACCACACCAGACTTCAGGCAGCCTTATTTTTTGACTCCACAGCCTTGGAGCTGAATCTATAACCACTTATGTGGTTATCCTCATGCCCACTACTCTGCTGGGCCATATGATCCAGAAATTTGTTCACAGCTAACTGCCCCCCAACCCCCATATCAGAAGCAAAAACTGCATCTTTTCTTTTTAACCTCAACTGTTTAGATGCAATTATAAAAACAACTTCCATAAGCCAAGAATCCCAGAGTCCCCCCACCCTGGAGAAATGGAGATGTGTGGTCATGGCCCCAGGTAGGAAAGGGGACCAAGTGTGTGAGCAGAGGGTAGCTCTTGTCCCTGAGAAGGCAGGTGTTTGGAGGCTCCAGGCCAGATGAGCGAAAAGAAATAGGTGTTGTCCCGTCAACCTGTCACCCCTTCCACGACCTCCATACAGAAAGTTTGAGTGCTGCTCCTGATGGCATTGTGCAAGGACCACAAAGATGGCCCCGTCCCCCTAGCCTCCCTACTAGGAGGTGGAGAAAACAGATAACGGAGCGAGTAACAAAAGGAATAAGTCGAATTAGCAAATGAATAAATAAAATTAATAATAAATGACTGAATAAATAAGACAAAGAGGGAAAGATAAAAGGTCACGCGAGGATTCAGCTCCTTGCCCCCCACCTGGGGGGAACTGGGCTGGCATAGAAAAGAAGGTGTCAAGTGTCCCTTAGCTTTGGAGCAATACCACGGAGGCAGGGAGCACAGTGAAGGGCAGCTTCTAGTTCACAAAGGCAGTGCTACCACACAGGAGCTGTGGAGGGCAGACCACTGTGGGCACATGTGTGTTCTCACTTGGTGTGACAAGGAGGGCCCACAGGTGTTTACACTCAGGACCCTAGACATTTGTACCCAGCTATGATGAAGGGGACAGGAAGATAAGACACACTGGGCAGAACTTGCAGGGTCACTGACAGGGAAACAGCCATCTAGTTACTTGGCAGTGATGGTGGCAGCAAGTTTCTGCTTAATAAAGGCAGGGCTGGGAGACCACACCTGCACCTGGCAGGACGGTGGCCTGGGGATACCCTTGTCAGAGGGCTTTGAGTCACTTCTACTTGGCAGTGGAGACACAGTACCTAGCACAACGCCTTCCTTGAACATGGCAGGCAGTAGGTAGCTATGACAAATGAGTGGATGGTTAGGATTAGCAGGCTGCGCTGCTTGAGTTGAGGACACGGAGCGGCTATGCGGTAGTAAGGGGCAGTATTTTAGATCCCATCAGCCTTCCCAAGGCGCTTCTACCCTCAGGCACACATTATTTCATGCCAATAGCTAAGGCCAGGGTAACCTAGGATTTCACATGTTCGCAGAAATTTGGGGACCTCTGGGGGTAACTGGCTCAGGCACTGACGGCCTGGACGGCTGGACTGTCCCTGGAGGCTTGGCCAGGAGCCCCGAGGGGGTCAGGCGCTCACTTCCAGAGCCTTTGCGCCCAGGAGAGCCATCACCTGTCGCTCGCTGAGGCAGAGAAGGTTGAGAGGCTGAGAGTGGGCGGCCCCGAGGTCCTAGCCTTCGACCACCTCCTCCTGGGGGAGGGCCCAGCAGGGACACCTGGGAACGCCCTGTCCGGGATAGGCTGGCGTGGAGGGTTCGGGCAGGTGGAGCAGGCAGGCGAGAGGTGGACGCCCAGGGTCCCCGGGCCAGCAGAAGACCTGCTCGGACAGGCACCAGCGGAGAGGCTGGGGAACCTGCTGAGCGTCTAGCAGATCGAGCAAGGAGGGCCGCTGGAGAGTCAGGGGAGAGGTGAGTCAGGGCTATGGCCACGTTGGAGGTCACAGCAGCTGCCTGCAGAGGAGCGTGCACCAGCGGCTCCCACAGCACTGGCTTTCCGCTGAGCCGAGCTCCTGTGCCAGGAGCTAGGCCCCGAGTGCCCCGAGCCATGTCTCTGTCGTGTTGTACCAAATGCTGCTCCATGACGCCGCCGCCGCTGCCTGGACTGGGCTCAGAGCGTTTCCGCTGCAATATCGAATTCTTTTTGCCTACAAGTTGTTCCAGGACCAAGAAGTTAGGAAAGGGAGGAGGTTGGAAATCAGTGTGGGGGAGTCTAAGGGATAGGGGATGGGGAGTCAGTATAGAGAGAATGCTTGGCAATGGAAACTGGAAGGTGGTATCAATCAAAAATGGTGAAGTTAAGGACTGGTACTCAGGAGGACTTGGGAATGAAGGTCTAGGGAGACATATCCATGGTTATGGCTTGCTAGAGGTATTAACTGCTAAAAGGCCTGCTGAAAGCATGGCCTGGAACTGGGTGGGTTGGGATGCAGTGCCTACACACTAGAGTGATGCTCCATGCAGTGGAAATGAGGTGAGGCCCAGCCCCGAACCAGAGCAGACAGAGTAGACAGGCCTCACCGATGCGACGAAGCCGGTCCATGGCCACAGTCTCAAAAGCCCTTCGCATCATTGGGAACTCCTCAAGCACCGCGTTGAAGTGGTCCACGCTGAGTGAGTAGAGGCGACAGTAGGTGTCAGCCCTTACACTGGCTGTTCGGCGGCCTCGAGTCAGCAGGCAGATCTCTGTGAAAATTAGGAAGAGCCTCAGAGCTCCCTCCCACTAGGTCTGCAGCCACCAACCCAGCACTCTCAGATTCGTCCCTAGACTTGGGAGAAATTAATGATTACCTGCTGTGAGGTCCCTAACTGCTCCAAGCACTGCCTGTCTCCAGACCTGCACATCTGGAAGGCTGCTCCCTGACTTTTTCATTCTCTCCAAATTAAGCCGACAAACAGGTCTGCCAGCCCCAGATGCTCTTCCACATTAACTCCAAAACCATCTTATTGCTCTGTCCCAGAGGAGAAAAGCGAGCTAAATGCACAGAAAGTGCAACGGATGGGACACTTGTAGGCAGTGGGCATCTAGGCGGCCGGCAGGAGGTATGAGCCTCAAGACACTCTGGGCATCAGCTGGCACAGGCGGGGTTCCTAGACAGCCCCACAAAGCTCAAGTCTGTGGGTCATTTCTGCTTCACCCCTAGAATTCCCTCATTTTCAGTTAATAATCCCACAGGGCCATTGGCCCCATGGCTCGCAGCCTGTCCATACACTGGACTCTCATGAGAAAAAATAAAATAAAAAAATAAAAAAATCAACTGCCAGATGTGGTGGCGCACGCCTTTAATCCCAGCATTTGGGAGGCTGAGGCAGGCGGATCTCTGTGAGTTTGAGGCCAGGCTGGTCTACATATCGAGTTCCAGGACAGCCAGAGTTACATAATAGAGAGAACTGTCTCAATCAATCAGTCAATCAACCAATAAAAATAAACTACGGAGCCTCAGGCCCCAGGTCAGAGACTCACTGAGAAGGTTTGGGGGAGGGTTGTTTTCTGATTCTGCAGCAGCAACAGGTGGGGCCCTGATCCTAGGGAGCACCTGCATGCTGTCCAATGTTCATGACCCCCCACCTTCCCCGAGGCCCGCTGACCCCCAAAGTAGGATCCGTCAGTGAGGCGAGTGTCCCGGGCGCCCCGTGCCAGCACACTGAGCAGCCCATGCTGGATGAAGTACATCTTCCTGCCCACGGAGCCCTCACGCACCACCAGGTCCCCTGGCTGGAAGACCTCAAAGCGGAGCTTGGTGAGCACTGCGGTGACGAAGCTGGGGTCAGCGTGAGCAAACAGCGGCATGTGGGCCACCAGGCCCCGGCAGGTGAAGTTAATAATTTCCTGGACATAGGAGGGGCCTATCAGACAGGCTTGGCCCTGCTGGAAGAGGCCCCCACCAAGCTCGTCTGTCCCCATCCATCCTGTGAAGATCTGTGAGTGGATGAGGATGGTGCAGTGGGTATGGGGACCTCCCTGAGGACCTGCCGTGGCATCCTACAGTCTCCTTTCATACAGGCTTCGCTCCTGTAAGACCTTCCACAAGAACGCCACCACCCTCAGAGAGTCTCCCACCGGGCCATCTGTAGACCTCAGTCCCCACCGGAACACATTATAAGCTCTCTCTTGGAACCCAAGCAGCACCTCCGGAAGCCCAGATCCTTGAAGAGCCCTGCCCATAAGGTCCATGCTGGCCCCACCTCCCGAAGTGGCTCGCTCAGCTCCCCCAGGATGCTCTCTTCATCGAACATCTTGCCCTGGTAGCGGTGCTCGTAGTACTCGTGGATGCGCTGCCGTGTGTCGGCTGGCAGCTTGTGGAAGGACATGTACTGCTCCACCTGCTTGTACTGAAGAGGCAATACCAGTTGCCAGGAGGAAGAAAATGTGGAGACACGGAGCCAAAATAATGGGGTGCCGGGGGTGTGTATACAGAAAGTCACAGACACAAGTTGGACCCAAAGGTGATAAACATGGTATACACAGAGCAACAAAGAACATATGGATAATAATAGATACAGGGAAGACACAGCAGTTACAGAAAAACCTAACTGTGGACAGAGGAAGGGTCCAAGGACAGAGGCATAGGGACAGACATGGAAATATTTCACACAGGGGTATGGAGCAAACGGACATAAGGGCCCATCAGAACACATCTCAAGCACGTCCCCATGCCCCACCCTTTCCTGCTCTTGTCCCTACTAACCTTTTCCTGGTACTGTCGCCGGGAAGAGTCCAGGGACTGGATGAGTGCAGTGGCGTGACCGATGAACATGGCATAGCACGTGGCACCCACAATCATGCTGAGCATGGTGAGCCAGACGTCAGGCATGCCTACTGGCGCCTGTTGCCCATAGCCAATGCACAGCATGTGGCTCATGGATTTGAACAGGGCATGGGAATACTGGCGGCCCCACGAGTGGTTCTGGGGGACAGAGCATGTTGCAGAACAGAACAGGGCATGGACCCCTCAGAGAGTCATTCTCCACCGGCCCCTTTCCTCCCTTTCCGCACCTGCCTACCCCTTCTACTTTAGCCCTTCCCCTCCCTCAGCAGTCACTTGTTTAGTGTGGAGCTCCCAAAGCAGAAGGGGCTTCTTTTGTGCATGCAAACCTTTGTTTTTGTCTCGGTTTCCTTCTCTGCCTATTCCCTCCAACATACAAGCACTTCCTCTCTCTAGGTTTCTTGCCCTTCTCCTCCCTCAGCCCTAACCCCTCCTATCATCTTTCTGATCATCCCCACCTCCTGTTGCCCATCGTTATCCCTGCTGTTCAGGCAGAAGAGACCCAGGAGTACCAGAGTGGGGCACTTCTCACCACCATGTGGTTCTTGGAGACCCAGCAGTCGGAAGGGAAGTCCTGGAGCATAGGGACCAGGAACTGCAGACAGCCATCCCAGTGACACAGCAGCAACATCATTCCAATGAGGTTGAAGATTCGAACCACCGCACTGGCCAGGTCGTAGGTCATGTGAAAGATCTGAGGAGTCCAAGGAAGCACTGCTATGTTTAGGAGCCCCTCTTTGCTGGTCCTCCTCCAGTTCCAGCCCTTGAACCTCGTTCTCCCTTTCCCAAGTCTCTCTGAATTAAAAAAAAAAAATGTAGTTATTAACCTGGCCTGGTGTCAAGTACTTGTAACACCAGCTACTAGAGAAACTGAGGCAGGAGGATCAGAAGTTTAAGGCCATCCGAGGCAACTTTTTTTTTCTTTCAATTTTTTTTGTTTTCTTTTTCAAGACAGGGTTTCTCTGTATCTTTGGAGCCTGTCCTGAAACTAGCTCTGTAGACCAGGCTGGCCTCGAACTCACAGAGATCCAACTGCCTCGGCCTCCCGAGTGCTGGGATTAAAAGTGTATGACACTACATCCGACTTTCTTTTGATTTTTAGAAAACTTTGGGTGAGGTATAGTGCTGCATGCCTTTAATCCCAGCACTTGGAAGGCAGAGGCAGGTGAATCTCTGAGTTCAAGGCCAGCCTGGTCTTAATAGTGAGCTTTAGGACAGCCAGAGCTACCTTGTCTCAAAAAAAAATCAAAACAAAATGCTTACGTACATGGGTGTTTTGTCTACATATATGTCTGTGTATCATATGCATGCCTGGTGCCCTTGGAGGCCAGAGGGTGTTTGATCCCCTTGAACTAGAGTTACAGACAGTTGTGAGTCAGTATGTAAGAGCAGGAAATTGAACTTGGGTCCTCTTGAAGAGCAGCCAATGCTCTTAACTGCTGAACCATCTCTTCAGCTCGCAGCCTGGGGAACTTGGTAAGACAGTATCTCAAAATAAGCAGTAAGGGCTGGAGAGATGGCTCAACTGTTAAGAGCACTGGCTGCTCTCCCAGAGAACACGGGTTTGATTCCCAGCATCCACATGGAGGCTCACGATTCTAGTCTAATTCCACAGGTACCAGGCACATATGTAGTACAGAGACATGCATATAAATAACATAAATAACTCTAAAATAAATAAATAAAAAGTAAAAAGGGGACTGGGGATATGACCCAGTGGCAAAGCATTTGCCTAGCATATGTAAGGCCCTAGGTTCAAACCCCAGTAAGGTATGGAGGTTTGGAACTGTTATTTATTTGGATAGGACCTTATAACACATTGTTGCTATTCTCATCTTTTATGTAGCAAGACTGAAACCAACTCTGTGTCTAGAATTAAACAGGGTTGAGGCTGAGATTCAGAGAGTTCTAGATTGCA
Organism: Ondatra zibethicus; assembly: GCA_004026605.1. Classification (NCBI taxonomy): domain Eukaryota; kingdom Metazoa; phylum Chordata; class Mammalia; order Rodentia; family Cricetidae; genus Ondatra; species Ondatra zibethicus. Next base: position 42,513 of record PVIU01010485.1, on the reverse strand, counting down.
CAAGCTGCCCAGATGCAGCCTGGGAAAACAGGAAAGTGGCATTCACAGTGTAATCCTCAGGACAAGGATTAACACCAGCATCCCTCTTCCAGTAGCATTAAGGACAATAGGTCATTTCTGGAAGTGGTGGCTCACACCTGTACTCCAAGCACCTAGAAGCTGAGGCAAAAGGACTGTCTCAAAAAGTTGAAACCAAACCAAACCAAACCAAACCAAACCAAACCAAAACCCCAGCTAACTCCTAGGAATGCATTGTGTGAAGATGTCTTTCTCTGTGCTTCACACGTACTAACTCTTTCCAATACACACAGATATACCAACCAATGGTAGTATGTGTGACACTGTCACCTTATGCAAGAAGCAATGAGATGGCACAGCAGACACTGAGCACCAAACTCTGTTGCCCGAAGAGACACCACCTTTCCATACCCAATCGCCCACTCAAGAACCAACTCACCCTCAAGTGTCTGCCCAGCTGTAGTCCTCCACTTCTCTGAGTCCCCACCCTCACCTCAGATCTCATTCCCAATCCTCCTTCCGTCCCAGTTTCTCTCCTATCAACCTCGCAAAGAATTCACACTTGGAAGCCTCTCCCATCTTCCCCATCCCTAAAATCACCAGGACTCCACCCATAGCACCTTCCCTCACTTCCCCACCCCACCTCCTCCCACTGGTGTATGTAGCGGATGAGGCGGGAGAGGCGGAGCAGCCTCAGCAGGCTAAGGATCTTGGTGAATCTAACGATGCGCAGAGCCCGTGCTGTTTTGTAGACCTCAGCATCTAGTCGTGGCTCCAGCTCCACCACAAGGAAGATGTAATCCACAGGAATGGAGGAGATCAGGTCCACCAGGAACCAGGTGCGTAGGTAACGTGTGCGGATGGCCCTTGGCGCCAGCAGGATTTCAGCACCTTCCTCCACCACGATGCCAGTTCGGAAATTGAGCACCAGATCCAGCAGGAAGAAAGTGTCAGACAGGACGTTGAAGACAATCCAGGGTGGGGAGTTCTCCTCCTTGAAGAAAGTGATGCCCACAGGCAGTACTATGAGGTTCCCCATCAGCAGCAGCAGCATGATCAGGTCCCAGTAAAACCTAAGGTAAGTACGGGACGGAAAGCAAGATCATGTCATACTCTATCAGCAGCTAGAGTGATACAGCTCAGAGTGGTCAAGATACAAAATCACAAGGTCATTTAAATCCACTGAGAGTGGAAACTGGAATCACCATTTGCAAAAAGAGTGAGCAATATTTAGTAGAGTTAGACATCTGTGCTCCCTGCAACTCTCGTGTATAAACACCCAATGGGAACGTGCTCTCTAGGAAATATAACCCGTAATGTCCACAGCAGGATTAAGCTTGGGAACAACTCAAACGCCCAGTAGTAGAAAATGGAGAGGGCTGGAGAGATAGGTCAGCAGTTAAGAACACTGGCTGCTCTTGCTGAGGACCCGAGTTTGATTCCAACATCCAGCAGCTCACAGCCATCTGTTAACTCCAGTGCCAGGGGATCTGATCCTCTCTCCTGGCTCCAAGGGCAGCAGGTAAACAGAGGGTGCGCAGATGTACATGCAGACAAAACACACACACAGAAAGCGTAAAGTTAAAAAATAAACGTACGTAAGTAAGGCATAATACATAGAGGTAAATATAGCCACAGTTTGGAATGCTGCACAGCAGCATAAATAAATCTCACATTTGAAAAGAGGGAGAGATTTATCTTGATTTTGTGTGTGTGTGTTCTGTTCTCACGTATGTAAGTACACCATGAGCATGTTAGAAGACAGCGTCAGATCCCCTGGAACTGAAGTTATACAAAGTTGTGAGCCACCATGTGGGGCTGGAAACCAAACCCTGATCCTCTATAAGGGCAGCAGGGACTTTAAAAAAAAAAAACTTAAGTTTTTTATTGAAGATAGTTTTTTTTTATACAACATATTCTGATCATGGGTTCCTCTTCCTCAACTCCTCCCAAATCCTTCTTGCTTTCCCAGCCACCCAAATCCATATCTTTCTTTCTCTCTCTCATTAAAAAACAAACAAGCAACTAAACAATTCAGAAGAGGATGAAACAAAGAAACAAGCAGGAAAAAAGTGCCAAAGAAAAAGCACAAGAAATACACACACATGAGACATATTCACGCAACAAGAAATACACACATGTGAGACACATTCACACAATAAGAAATACACACACGTGAGACACATTCACACAACAAAACTGCTCAAGAACACAAGATGGAGACCATAAGATACAAGCAAAAGACCTGTAAGGTTAAAAAGAATGCCCAGACAAAGCATTATGAGACTAAAATCCTCCAAAAACACCACTGAATTCATTTTGCGTTGGTTGTCTGATAGGTGGCCTGCCCTTAAGGGTTGTATACCCAGTGAGACACCACTGGAGAACAGGTTTCCTTTTCTAGGGGTTGTTAAGTGGAGACAGCTTCTAGGTTAGAGATGGGTGCTTGTGTCCACTTCCCTATCAATATTGTAACCCCACCTGGCTTAGACCTGTGCAGGCCCTATGCATGCTGCCAGTCTCTATGAGTTCATGTATGAGTGAGCCTGCAGGGCCCAGAAGGCCTTATTCCTTGGTGTCTTCCATCCCCACTGGCTCTTACAATTTTTCTGCCTCCTCTTTTGCATAGTTCCCTGAATCCTGAGGGAAGGGATTTGATAGAGACATCCCACTTAGGACTGAGTATTCCACGCTCTACACACTGTCCACACTGTGCAGCTGCAGTATCTGTCTCTGTTCCCATCTACTACAGGAGGAAGCTTTTCTGATGACTGTGGTGGTGTGAATAGGAATAACCCCCATAGGTCCATACATTTGAATGCTTTGTTAAGAGGGAGTAGAATGGCTTTAAAGGATTAGAAAGATTAGGAGGTGTGGCCTTGTTAGAGGAAGTATGTCACTGGAGGTGGGCTTTGGGGTTTCAAAAGCCCAACTCAGTCTCAGCTTCTCCTTCTGTCTCTCAACCTGTGAATCAGGAGGCAACTCCAGCACTATGCTCATGGCTGTGATGACAATGGCCCAAGTCCCTGAAACTGTAAGCAAGCCCCCAATTAAATGCTTTCTTTTATAAAAGTTTCGTTGGCCACGGTGTTTCTTGGTGGCAATACAACAGTGAGTGCAGCCAATGGTGTTAGGAGTCTCTATTCTATTACTATCTACACATTTGTTCTCCCATAGGTCCACAGCCATCCAAGCGGAGTCAGGCATAGGTTCCATCTTGTGGAGTAAGCCTGAAATCCAGTCACACGGTGGTTGGTTAGTCTGCAACTTCTGTGCTATTATTGCAGCAGTGTATCATACAGGTAGGTCACCACTGTAGATCAAAGCGTTTCTGGGTTGGTGTTCACCTCTCTCATCTGGTAACACACAAGAGCACCTTTGACACTGGTCAGCACGGGTGAGCAGCCAGAACACTTAGCCATCTCTCCAGACCTCAAATCTCTCATTTTTGACATTGGGCAAGAGAAGCAAGAGATGTAGGGTTCAAATTAGATAATTTCATGTAGACAAAGTCCCCAAACAGACAAAACTAAACTAGTACGTATTGGTTTGGGAGTCACAGAAAGTGGTGAAACTGTTTTTGAAACCTTTCTATTTTACTTATTTTTAATTTTTAAATTGTGTATGTATGCATGATACAGGGTGACGTAGAGGCCAAGACAGCTTTGAGGGTTGAATTCAGATTGCCAGGTTTGTGCAGTAAGCGCCTTTATTGCTCTATCTTACTGCCTTTCTATTTTATTTTACAGTAAAATTATTTGTATTGGTTGATACTATTTTCTTCATTTACAAGTTAGACATAAGAGACAAAAAGCAATGACCCAAATGATCAAGTAGGCAGATTACTAAAATCTCCCAAAGCTCCCAAAGAGAGAAGGAAAAAGAAAAAAAAACCATAAAAAAGTTAATAAAAATTTAAAAGATTCTTCTTCTTCCTTCCCCACAGAAAATGAGGAAATGAAATATATTTTCTGTCTACAGTAGAGTGCCTGCGTGTGGGTGTGGGCGTGTGCATGCCACAGAAGACCAGAGGACAACTCGTAGAAATCAGTCTCCCTTCCACCATTTGGGTCCCTGGAACTGAACCTAGGGAGTCAGGCTTGTTGCATGTGCAGTACCCCAAAATTAGAATACAGGAATAAAGATATAATTCAGAGGTAAACTGTGTCCGCAGCATAGTTGAGGATCTCATTTTAATTCCCTAAGAAAAGTGAGAACAGTGGATTTGAGATAAGAAGGTGAGATTATATCATGGGATTTATATTGTACTGCAGACATGGACACCCTTTTAAGGTGATAGTTATGACATGAACTTGCTTTATGCTAATCAGAAATGTGAGTATATCCCCCTCTCTACAAGACCTCTGTAACCTGCCAGGCCTGCTTGCACAGACCTGTGATCCATAATACCAGGTACTTAAAGTCTGAGGCTAGGGATCACAAGGTCAAGGTTTATTGGAATACAGAGAAAATTTAAGGCCAGCCTGGGCACTTAAGGAGACTCTGTCTCAAAATAAAAGAAGCCAGCAAGACATGATATGATAGCTTACATAAACGATCCCAAAAATTCTACCAAGGAACTTCTACAACTCATAAACACTTTCAGCAATGTAGCAGGATAGAAGATTAACTCAAAAAAAAAATCAGTAGCCCTCCTGTACACAGATGATAAAAGGGCTGAGGAAGAAATCAGAGAATCAACACCCTTCACAATAGCCACAAATGGCATAAAATATCTCAGAGTAACTCTAACCAAACAAGTGGAAGACTTGCATGACAAGAATTTTAAATCTTTGAAGAAAGAAATTGAAGAAGACACCAGAAAGTGGAAAGACCTCCCATGCTCTTGGGTAGGCAGAATTAATGTAGTAAAAATGGCAATCCTACCAAAAGCAATCTACAGATTAAATGCAATGCCCAGCAAAATCCCAGCAAAAATTCTTCAAAGACCTCAAAAGAACAGTACTCAACTTCATTTGGAAAAGCAAAAAAACCAGGATAGCCAAAACAATCCCGTGCAATAAAAGAACTTCTGGAGGCATCACAATCCCTGACTTCAAACTATACTACAGAGCTATAGTACTGAAAACAGCCTGGTACTGGCATAAGAACAGACAGGTGGACCAACGGAACTGAATAGAAGACCCGGATATCAATCCACACATCTTCGAACACTTGATCTTTGATAAAGAAGCAAAAAATATCAAGTGGGAAAAAAGAGAGCATATTTAACAAGTGGTGCTGGCATAACTGGATATCAACATGTACAAGAATGAAAATAGACCCATATCTATCACCATGCACAAAACTCGAGTCCAAATGGATCAAAGAACTCAATGTAAAGCCAGCCACACTGAACCTTATAGAAGAGAAACTGGGAAGTACACTTGAACGCATTGGCACAGGGAACCACTTCCTAAATAGAACCCCAGCAGCACAGACACTGAGAGAAACAATTAATAAATGGGACCTCCTGAAACTGAAAAGCTTCTGTAAAGCAAAGGACACGGTCAACAAGACAAAACGACAGCCTACAGAATGGGAATAAAAGATCTTCACTAACCCCACGTCAGACAGAGGTCTGATCTCCAAAATATACAAAGAACTCAAGAAATTGAACACCAAAAGATCACATAATCCAATAAAAAAAACAAAATGGAGTACAGACCTAAACAGAGAACTCTCAACAGAGGAATCTAAAATGGTTTAAAGACACTTAAGAAAATGTTCAACATCCTTAGTCATCAGAGAAATGCAAATCAAAACAACTCTGAGATTCCATCTTACACCTGTAAGAATGGCCAAGATCAAAAACACTGATGACAACTTATGCTGGAGAGGTTGTGGGGAAAAAGGAACACTTCTGCACTGCTGATGGGAATGCAAGCTGGTCCAACCCCTATGGATGTCAGTGTGGTGATTTCTCAGAAAATTAGGAAACAACCTTCCTCAAGACCCAGTAATACCACTTTTGGATATATATCCAAAGGTTGCTCAATCAATCGTGCCACAAGGACATGTGCTCAACTATGTTCATAGCAGCTTTGTTTGTCATAGCCAGAAACTGGAAACAACCTAAATGCCCCTCGATCGAAGAATGGATAAAAAAAATGTGGTACATTTACACAATGGAGTACCACACAGCAGAAAAAAAATAACGACAGCTTGAATTTTGCAGGACAATGGATGGAACTAGAAAACATTATTTTGAGTGAGGTAACCCAGACACAGAAAGACAGTTATCACATGGACTCACTCATAGGTGGTTTTTAAACATAAAGCAAAGAAAGCCAGCCTACAAACCACAATCCCAGAGAACTTAGACAACAATACGGACACTAAGAGAGACTTACATAGATCGAATCTACATGGGAAGTAGAAAGTAGAAAAAGACAAGATCTCCTGAGTAAATTGGGAGCATGGGGACCTTGGGGGAGGGTTGAAGGCGGGGGGGGGAGAGGCAGGAAGGGGAGCAGGGAAAAAATGTAGAGCTCAATAAATATCATGGGAAAAAATAAAATGTATAAGGTGAAAAAAAAAAGAAGCCAGCAAGATGGCTCAGGAGACAAAGGCACATGTTGTCAAGTCTGACGGCCTGAGTTCAATCCCTCAAACCCCCAAAGGGAAAGGGGGAACTAATTCCCAGCAACTGTATGGCCACAAGCAGCACGGTGTGTGAGAATGCATACACACACGCACACACTCACTCTAAATAAAAAAAAAAAACAAAACAGGTTTTTAGTTTAAAAGTGAGCTGGGATAAAGGGTCGTCGTCCAAAAAAAAAAAAAAAAAAGCTAACTAGCATCTATGGTGGTCTAGGTTAAATCCCATGTACTCAACAGAAAACTATGGCAGGGCTGGAGAGACGGCTCAGTCAGCAAGCACATCATCTACTTGCAAACATGAAGAACTGAGTTGACCCCGGCACACACATGAAAGACGGAACAGTGGTGCATCTGTAACCCGGTGCTGGGGGGCAGTGATGCATCTGTAACCCGGTGCTGGGGGGCAGTGATGCATCTGTAAC